>CM055126.1:65011565-65131565 GCA_029206835.1 Rana muscosa
TACTGTAGTTGCTGACTCAAAAATAGGGTGCCAGTGTCTGTGGGTCCAGAACTATCTTTTTGCTGCCACTTATTCTTCCTTAGATGGGAATTGAAGTGGGAGCAGGAACTTGTAAAAAAAAAAAAAGGTACCTAGTCCATGTAAAAAGTGTCAGGGACCGGGTGTAGGGAGTTCAGCAAGGGGCACTTTCACTTAACATCCAGCTTTAAGGATGACATCCCAGGCTCAAGTTGGTTTATAAGTGCAAATGGTCTTGATGTAGGAAAAAGCTTTTTTGTGCACCAACAGCCCCCCCCCCCCCCCCTGTTCACACTCTTCACTACCATCCCGTGGTGACCCAACAAGGGTGAGTTTGCCTGGGTGGAATATTTTATAGAATTACATGAAAGCCTATTTGAGGAAGGGTGTCTGGGATGCTTGAAAAGATTTGAAAGGGGGGGGGGGGGGGCGGCGGCGGCGTCTGTAGGCTTAAAGTGATGGATGGAAAGATCTAGAACCTCCATCTCTAGAGCAGGGGTAGGCAACCTCAGCCCTCCAGCTGTGGTGAAACAACTACAAGTACCATGAGACATTGCAAGACCGAGACATTCACAGGCATGACTCCTAGAGGCAGAGGCATGATGGGATTTGTAGTTTCACCACAGCTGGAGTGCCGAGGTTGCCTACCCCGGATCTAGAGCTTCCCATCTGTTGCCCTAAGCCATGGGTGCTCAACCTGTGGCCCTCCAGCTGTTGCGAAACTGCCTCAGCCTTTGGGAGTCATGCTTGTTGTTGTCAGCCTTGCAATGCCTCATGGGACCTGTAGTTCCGCAACAGCTGGGGGGGCCACAGGTTAGGCACCCATGCCCTAAGCCAGGGGTAGGCAACCTCGGCCCTCCAGCTGTTGCGGAACTACAAGTCCCACGAGGCATTGCAAGGCCGGCAGCTACAATTACTCCCAGAGGCATTTGTAGTTTCACCACAGCTGGAGTGCAGAGGTTGCTTACCCCCTGGCTTAGGGCATGGGTGCTCAACCTGCGGCCCTCCAGCTGTTGCAGAACTACAAGTCCCATGAGGCATTGTAAGATCCTGACAATCACAGGCATGACTCCTAGAGGCATGATGGGATTTGTAGTTTCACCGCAGCTGGATTGCAGAGGTTGCCTGCCCTAAGCCTACAGACTCCCCTGCTGTCCACATCCCAATATATCCTCCTCTTAAAGGAGAAGTTCACCTTTTGGGAACATGTTCCACCTGTTTTTTTAGGAGAGGAGTCTAGGTTTATCCCCCTTTTGCTGTCAAGCTGGTCTTACGATGATTGGTCCATGTGTGGCGTTCCGCCTTTTTATGCTGCTGGTTTTCCTGGTTTTGTATCTAATTTAATTTAAAGTTCATGAAACAAATAATTAAAACAATTATTTAATTTTTTTGTTTTCCCGGCAGGCCGAGACCAGAGCAGAATTTTCCGAGAGGTCAGTCGCCAAACTTGAGAAAACCATTGACGATTTGGAAGGTAAGACCTCCCCCGAAATATTTGCCCCTCCAAAGGGTCTCTTAACATTGTCCAATGTAGTATTGTAGGAATTACCATCTGACGGGACAGAATCGCTCCCAAGCCAGCCAAACACTGTGAATTTTCCGGGTTACATGTTTGACGCGGTCATGGGAAAAAAAAAAAAAAAAAGTGCGCTGTGGAAACGCAGCCAAGATCCAGTAATTAAGGGGATATTCATAGCATGTTTATTAACCATGTTGGGAGCCGAGTGCTTTTTTTTTTTTTTTTTTTTTTTTTTTTTTTTTTTTTTTTTTTTTTGAGGCCGAGGTCTGACATTTTGTCAGGGCAGTGCCTGGTTCCTGTATTCACCCCTTATTCATTCGCCTTCTCTCTGTCCCCCTCCCCCCCCTAGATGAGCTATACGCCCAGAAGCTGAAGTACAAAGCGATTAGTGAGGAGCTGGACCACGCCCTCAATGATATGACTTCCATGTAAATACTGTGTGTGCTTGCCGAGGGTGGGGGCAGCTGGGCCGTGCTCAGGCGCGGCCGCTGTACTAACCTCGCCGTGTGTTCCAGCAGCTTAATTTTCACAGCTTGCGGAGTGTCCCGAGGTGGGGCAGAGCTTGTGTGATCTCATCCGTCTGCCCCGCCCCCAGACAAGTTTTCTGCGTGTTTTTTTACCACCACTAATAGTGTGACACGTGTGGCTTTTTTTTATTGCCCCTCCCCCAGCTTACTGCATGCTCCCCTCCCAGTTCTTCAATCTCGCTTCTTTACCGATCGCTTTCTTCCTTTTTTTTTTTTTTTCACGTAGATGAATGCAGCTCATCCCTCCGACAAGCAACCTGCTGCTGGACTCTTCCTCCTCCTCGCTATCTTTCTGTTCTCCGTCTCATTCGCTCCCTTCATTCTGTGATGAGATTGTACAAACCGTTTATAGGAAAAGAACTTTCTTTTATAAACGAATGGAGTGACTGCGTGTCTTTTGTGAAGGTGTCACTTGTTTTGGGAAGGTGAAGCGTTCTTTGTCCATTGGTGCGGTGTGTCTGTGTGTGGTTTGTATGTGTCTGTGTCTGGTTTGTATCACTGCCATCACTGCGGTCAGTACAGGTTTTAGTAAACCACTTCCGGACCGCCTCACGCCGATTATACGTCGGCACTTTGAAGAGGGATATCGTTGTTATGGCAGAAGCTAGCTACCCTGACCCCGGTATCCTCTTCTTCAGTGAGCAGTCTCTGCGGCGGATTTTCCCATATGACAATTTTTTTTATTATTTATTTTGTGAAAATTATGAAATTTTGAGGCGTTTTTGACTCCCAGATCTCATATTTAACCACTTGCCGCACGCCGATGTACGTCGACAACATGGCACGGGCAGGCACATGGGCGTACCTGTACGCCTCTTTAGGTTTGCCGCCCAGCGGGCGCGCGCCTCGTGAGTGCGGCCGCGGGTCCCTGGGAACTCGATGTTCCCGGGAGACCCGCAATTGAGGTCGGCAAAGGCAGAACAGGGGGATGCCTTTGTAAACAAGGCATTCCCCTATTCTGCCTAGTGACACGGTTACTGATGACCGTTCCCTGTGATCGGTCATTAGTGAAGTGTCACGTGTAGCCACGCCCCCTAACAGTAAGAATCGCTCCCTAGTACTGACCTAACCCCTGCAGCGCCACCTAGTGGTTAACCCCTTCACTGCCAGTGTAATTTTCACAGTAATCGGTGCATTTTTATAGCATTGATCGCTGTAAAAATAACAATGGTCCCAAAATGGTGTCAAGTGTCTGTGTCCGCCATAAAGTCGCAGTCACGATAAAAATCACTGATCGCCGCCATAACTAGTAAAAAAAAAATTATTGATTAAAAATGCTATAAAACTATCCCCTATTTTGTAGACACTAACTTTTGCGCAAACCAATTTAATAAACCTTTATTGGGATTTTTTTTTTTTTTACCAAAAATGTGTAGAATACGTACCGGACTAAACTGTGGAGAAAAAAAAATTCTATATTTTTTTGGGGATATTTATTAAAGCAAAAAGTAAAAAATATTGAATTTTTTTCAAAATTGTCGCTCTATTTTTGTTTATAGCCCAAAAAATAAAAACCGCAGAGGTGATCAAATACCACCAAAAGAAAGCTCTATTGGTGGGGGAAAAAATGACATCAATTTTGTTTGGGAGCCACGTCGCACGACCGCGCATTTGTCAGTTAAAGCGACGCAGTGCCCAATCGCAAAAAGTGGCCCGGTCTTTGACCACCAAAATGGTCCGGGGCTGAAGCGGTTAAGAGGACCTGTCATGCTGTTTACATTCCTTGTGATAGGAATAAGTGTCAATTTTATTTTATTTTTTTAAAGAACAGTATAAAAATTTAAAATATTAAAAGTTAAAGAAATAAAATATTTTATCGCGGCACGTCCCGCCAAGCTCACGTGCAGAAGCGAAGGCATACGAAAACGGTGTTCAAACCACACATGTGAGGTATCGCCGCGATCGGTAGAGCAAGAGCAATAATTCTAGCCCTAGATATCCTCTGTAACTCAAAATATGCAACCTGCAATAAGCGTATATTGATTGGTTTGCGCAAATGTTATAGCGTCTACAAAACAGGGGATAGATCTATGGCATTTTTATTATTTTTTTTATTTAAAATTTTTTTTTTTACTAGTAATGGCGGCGATCTGCAATTTTTATCGGGACTGCGACTTTATGGCAGACACTTTTGACACATTTTTGGGACCATTCACATTTATACAGCGATCAGTGCTATAAAAATGCACTGATTACTGTAAAAATGACACTGACAGTGAACGAGTTAACCACTAGGGGGCGCTGAAGTGGGTAAGTGTCCTAGTGAGTGATTCCAACTGTAAGGGGGAGGATCTACCAGTGACACGTCGGCGATCACTGTTCCCGATTACAGGGAACAGTAGATCCCTGACGTGTCACTAGGCAGAACAGGGAAATGCCTTTGTTTACTGTTTTTTTGCCTTGTTCTGCCTTTGCCGATCGCAATCGCGTGCCGCCCGGAAACATTGAGTTCCTGGGACCCTCGGGCACACTCACGATGCACACGGCAGGCGCGCGCGTGCCTGCTGGGCGGCAAATTTAAAGGGACGTACAGGTACGCCCATTTGCCTGCCCGTGCCATTCTGTCTACGTATATCGTGTGGCGGTCGGCAAGTGGTTAATGCCCACACCTCGCATGTATGCATGCGGTCCGGACAAAAGATCGGTAGCTGAACGGGCTTCCAATCATGTTACAGTGGTCACATGATCTGTTGTACCGGCTAAGAGCACCACTTGAATTGTCTGTGAATACCACTAGTGTGATCCACAGTGCAGGTGCCGGCATCTAAGATGCTCATCCAGTTATCTTGGCAGTGTGTTTGGTGTGCCGCTGTCGGAATACACTGATCGGTGACTGCAGTTGATTACTTGCAGCTGTCGCTGTCGGAATACACTGATCAGTGACTGCAGTTGAATGCCTGCCACTGTCGGAATACACTGATCAGTGACTGCAGTTGAATGCCTGCCACTGTCGGAATACACTGATCAGTGACTGCAGTTGAATGCCTGCCACTGTCGGAATACACTGATCAGTGACTGCAGTTGAATGCCTGCCACTGTCGGAATACACCGATCAGTGACTGCAGTTGAATGCCTGCAGCTGCCGCTATACACTGATCAGTGACTGCAGTTGAATGCCTGCCGCTGTCGGAATACACTGATCAGTGACTGCAGTTGAATGCCTGCCACTGTCGAATACACTGATCAGTGACTGCAGTTGAATGCCTGCAGCTGCCGCTTTCGGAATACACTGATCAGTGACTGCAGTTGAATGCCTGCAGCTACCGCTGTCGGAATACACTGATCAGTGACTGCAGTTGAATGCCTGCAGCTGCCGCTGTCGGAATACACCGATCAGTGACTGCAGTTGAATGCCTGCAGCTGCCGCTATACACTGATCAGTGACTGTAGTTGAATGCCTGCAGCTGCCGCTGTCGGAATACACTGATCAGTGACTGCAGTTGAATGCCTGCCGCTGTCGGAATACACTGATCAGTGACTGCAGTTGAATGCATTCCACTGCTAATTGAGGAAAAATTTCCAGTAAGCCTCTTCAACAGAACATTTGACTTCTGTCAAGCAAGAGGGGGCCAAACGTGTCCATTCCCAGCCGATTTTTGATCGATATATGGTCCAGCTTAAGCCTGGCTTGTATATGAGAAGGTTTGCAGCACATAGACGTATACAGCGAATGCATGGCAGGGGGTTTGCTTTGAGGCAGAAGACTATAACTTCTCTAACCCCGGTAAGTTTTTTTTGCCCGGACCCAAAAGAGGGAGCAAGTCTGTGGATTGGGGTTTCCGTATTTCAGCAGTTGGTGAGATTTGTGACCGATGAATAAAGTTACGGTTCGGTCACCTCAGGTAAGTGTGAAGAGGGAGGACGTGGTGTTAAGTGTAGCTGTGTGGGTGGGAGGCACGCCTCATCGGAAGGTAGAGAACCGCTGGACTATGAGGGAATGTGACTCTCCTTTATCAGCTGGGCGGCTCTGCATTCTCTGCGACTCTCTGGTGTATTGTACATTCCTGAGCCGCCAACACTCTGCTGTGTGTGTGTCTCTGCAAGGAATGCCATTTATTTCATGTTTAAACATAACCGCTACAGTGACCCCTTTATTTTTATATTTTTCTTTGGTGGGTTACAACATGTTTTCCCCTAAACTAGTCACTACAAGCAAGGCTTCACTTTCTATTCCTCCTCTTATGGTATGGATGGGTCGGAAATTTTCAGCCAGTCCCTTTTGGGTAAAGGGGTTGTAAACCCTGGTGTTTTTTCACATTATTGGGCTCAGGGATAATATATACAGGGTGAGTCCAGGGACATTATTGGGGTCAGGGATAATGTATACAAGGTGAGTCCAGGGACATTATCAGGGATAATATATACGGGGTGAGACCAGGGACATCATCAGGGGTCAGGGATAATGTATACGGGGTGAGTCCAGGGACATTATCAGGGATAATATATACAGGGTGAGTCCAGGGACATTATCAGGGATAATATATACAGGGTGAGTCCAGGGACATTATCAGGGATAATATATACAGGGTGAGTCCAGGGACATTATCAGGGATAATATATACAGGGTGAGTCCAGGGACATTATCAGGGATAATATATACAGGGTGAGTCCAGGGACATTATCAGGGATAATATATACAGGGTGAGTCCAGGGACATTATCAGGGATAATATATACAGGGTGAGTCCAGGGACATTATCAGGGATAATATATACAGGGTGAGTCCAGGGACATTATCAGGGATAATATATACAGGGTGAGTCCAGGGACATTATCAGGGATAATATATACAGGGTGAGTCCAGGGACATTATCAGGGATAATATATACAGGGTGAGTCCAGGGACATTATCAGGGATAATATATACAGGGTGAGTCCAGGGACATTATCAGGGATAATATATACAGGGTGAGTCCAGGGACATTATCAGGGATAATATATACAGGGTGAGTCCAGGGACATTATCAGGGATAATATATACAGGGTGAGTCCAGGGACATTATCAGGGATAATATATACAGGGTGAGTCCAGGGACATTATCAGGGATAATATATACAGGGTGAGTCCAGGGACATTATCAGGGATAATATATACAGGGTGAGTCCAGGGACATTATCAGGGATAATATATACAGGGTGAGTCCAGGGACGTTATCAGGGATAATATATACAGGGTGAGTCCAGGGACGTTATCAGGGATAATATATACAGGGTGAGTCCAGGGACGTTATCAGGGATAATATATACAGGGTGAGTCCAGGGACGTTATCAGGGATAATATATACAGGGTGAGTCCAGGGACGTTATCAGGGATAATATATACAGGGTGAGTCCAGGGACGTTATCAGGGATAATATATACAGGGTGAGTCCAGGGACGTTATCAGGGATAATATATACAGGGTGAGTCCAGGGACGTTATCAGGGATAATATATACAGGGTGAGTCCAGGGACGTTATCAGGGATAATATATACAGGGTGAGTCCAGGGACGTTATCAGGGATAATATATACAGGGTGAGTCCAGGGACGTTATCAGGGATAATATATACAGGGTGAGTCCAGGGACGTTATCAGGGATAATATATACAGGGTGAGTCCAGGGACGTTATCAGGGATAATATATACAGGGTGAGTCCAGGGACGTTATCAGGGATAATATATACAGGGTGAGTCCAGGGACGTTATCAGGGATAATATATACAGGGTGAGTCCAGGGACGTTATCAGGGATAATATATACAGGGTGAGTCCAGGGACGTTATCAGGGATAATATATACAGGGTGAGTCCAGGGACGTTATCAGGGATAATATATACAGGGTGAGTCCAGGGACGTTATCAGGGATAATATATACAGGGTGAGTCCAGGGACGTTATCAGGGATAATATATACAGGGTGAGTCCAGGGACGTTATCAGGGATAATATATACAGGGTGAGTCCAGGGACGTTATCAGGGATAATATATACAGGGTGAGTCCAGGGACGTTATCAGGGATAATATATACAGGGTGAGTCCAGGGACGTTATCAGGGATAATATATACAGGGTGAGTCCAGGGACGTTATCAGGGATAATATATACAGGGTGAGTCCAGGGACGTTATCAGGGATAATATATACAGGGTGAGTCCAGGGACGTTATCAGGGATAATATATACAGGGTGAGTCCAGGGACGTTATCAGGGATAATATATACAGGGTGAGTCCAGGGACGTTATCAGGGATAATATATACAGGGTGAGTCCAGGGACGTTATCAGGGATAATATATACAGGGTGAGTCCAGGGACGTTATCAGGGATAATATATACAGGGTGAGTCCAGGGACGTTATCAGGGATAATATATACAGGGTGAGTCCAGGGACGTTATCAGGGATAATATATACAGGGTGAGTCCAGGGACGTTATCAGGGATAATATATACAGGGTGAGTCCAGGGACGTTATCAGGGATAATATATACAGGGTGAGTCCAGGGACGTTATCAGGGATAATATATACAGGGTGAGTCCAGGGACGTTATCAGGGATAATATATACAGGGTGAGTCCAGGGACGTTATCAGGGATAATATATACAGGGTGAGTCCAGGGACGTTATCAGGGATAATATATACAGGGTGAGTCCAGGGACGTTATCAGGGATAATATATACAGGGTGAGTCCAGGGACGTTATCAGGGATAATATATACAGGGTGAGTCCAGGGACGTTATCAGGGATAATATATACAGGGTGAGTCCAGGGACGTTATCAGGGATAATATATACAGGGTGAGTCCAGGGACGTTATCAGGGATAATATATACAGGGTGAGTCCAGGGACGTTATCAGGGATAATATATACAGGGTGGGTCCAGGGACGTTATCAGGGATAATATATACAGGGTGGGTCCAGGGACGTTATCAGGGATAATATATACAGGGTGGGTCCAGGGACGTTATCAGGGATAATATATACAGGGTGGGTCCAGGGACGTTATCAGGGATAATATATACAGGGTGGGTCCAGGGACGTTATCAGGGATAATATATACAGGGTGGGTCCAGGGACGTTATCAGGGATAATATATACAGGGTGGGTCCAGGGACGTTATCAGGGATAATATATACAGGGTGGGTCCAGGGACGTTATCAGGGATAATATATACAGGGTGGGTCCAGGGACGTTATCAGGGATAATATATACAGGGTGGGTCCAGGGACGTTATCAGGGATAATATATACAGGGTGGGTCCAGGGACGTTATCAGGGATAATATATACAGGGTGGGTCCAGGGACGTTATCAGGGATAATATATACAGGGTGGGTCCAGGGACGTTATCAGGGATAATATATACAGGGTGGGTCCAGGGACGTTATCAGGGATAATATATACAGGGTGGGTCCAGGGACGTTGTCAGGGATAATATATACAGGGTGGGTCCAGGGACGTTGTCAGGGATAATATATACAGGGTGGGTCCAGGGACGTTGTCAGGGATAATATATACAGGGTGGGTCCAGGGACGTTTTCGGCGTCAGGGATAATATATACAGGGTGGGTCCAGGGACGTTTTCGGCGTCAGGGATAATATATACAGGGTGGGTCCAGGGACGTTTTCGGCGTCAGGGATAATATATACAGGGTGGGTCCAGGGACGTTTTCGGCGTCAGGGATAATATATACAGGGTGGGTCCAGGGACGTTTTCGGCGTCAGGGATAATATATACAGGGTGGGTCCAGGGACGTTTTCGGCGTCAGGGATAATATATACAGGGTGGGTCCAGGGACGTTTTCGGCGTCAGGGATAATATATACAGGGTGGGTCCAGGGACGTTTTCGGCGTCAGGGATAATATATACAGGGTGGGTCCAGGGACATTATCGGGGTCAGGGATAATATATACAGGGTGGGTCCAGGGACATTATCGGGGTCAGGGATAATATATACAGGGTGGGTCCAGGGATATTATCAGGGGTGAGGGATAATATATACAGGGTGATTCCGGGGGGTCAGGGATAATATATATGGGGTGAGACCAGGGACATTATCAGAGGTGAGGCCTTAATATAAAGAGTGATGGGTGAGTCCAGAGACTGTATCGGGGTAAGGGATAATATAAAAGGTGTTGGAGGGTGACCAGGATCCTTATTGGGGGGGGATAGGAGGTGCGTACTTGGGGCCTTGTCCGGGATAATATATAGATGGTAGGTCTAGAATGTAGAAGTCCGGTTTCTCACCTCTGCCCCCCTCAGGCAGTGACATACTGTGCAGCTATTGTCCCCATTGGCTCCTCTTCTCCCTGTAGAATGTGGAGTTTCCTGTTCTATAAAAGTGAAGTTTGGTGTTTAGAGTGGAGACGACTGATCTTGTACAAGGTCAGACTGGTAAGTCCGGGTCATAAAAAGTTAGGCAGAAAGCTATAAAATGACTTAATTGTCCTCCCCTCTCCAATCTTACACATGGAAATGCCACGAACGCTGCCAAAGTCTCACTAGAATTGATGAGGAAGAAAAATCCTGTTCTTAGATGACGGCATATCGTGTAAAATCAATTGAACGATAAGCTGCGTGAAGCAAGTGTGTCCTCTGTGGCCGGCTTATCATTGAACACGTGTCAGTCACTCCACGCCATGTCTGACACCCAGGCTTCCTGTATGTGCAGATAAGAGCTTCAGCTGTAATTCCATCTCTCTCCACAGGAGGGAGCAGTGGTGGGATCGTTTGTATCCTGTTCATGGGACTGTACCAATGTACTGCTACCCGTATATAGTGCTGACATGTCTGGCAGTGTACAGAGAACACTGGACTCTGTATAGTGTGCATGTTTCCTCACAGTATATGTCTTCTGATGTAGGATATTCAGGCTGGGTCTAGGTCTCGTGCAGTGTTTGGGGAGGGGTGCAGCATTTTCCTAGCAGTCTATTGAGTGAGTAAAATTGAAGACTGCATAGATCCGTTAATAAATAGCGGAAAAATTCCCAAGGGCCAAAACCTCGCAAGACCACATGAGGTGCATGCATGAGAACCCTGTAAGGAGGTCGCCTCCTTCTGTATTTACTTCCTTTTTTTTTTTGTACACTTTATTTTTTCTATTTTTTCAGACATGGTCAAAGGGCTCCTGCATCCAGCTGCAAATTCTTGTGCTTTCCAGTTAAGCTGCCCCTGTAAACTGTATAAAGCAGGGGTGAACAACTTTGTCATTCCAGATGTGGTGAAACTACAAGTCCCATGAGGCATTGCAGGACTTGACAGCCACTGGCTTGACTCCTAGAAGCAGAGGGATGATGGGATTTGTAGCTTTACCACAGCTGAAGGTTGTGCCTACCCTTGGTTTAGAGTAGAACTGCTTCCTTGGTGCGGCTTATAAATACTTTTGAACTGCAAAATGCTGCAGTACATTTGGTAATACAGTTGTTTGCCTACTGCATCATGGGAAGGGTTTGCAAAAGGGGTTGCTTGCCCCAGTTTGCAGAGGCAGCGGGTCTTGTTTAGTCTCTTGACAGAACTCTGTCCATACCAACCAATCAGGTTTTCACTCTTTCTAGTCTGTAATGGAAGAGAATATGGTTGGTAGGGAGGAAATGGTTCTCTCAGACACTTTATAGAAGGATTAGTCCACACAAAGCTGATATTTTGATCAGATTCTGAATAATGTGATCCCTCTCGTGCTCCAATGGAGAGGTCTCTGAAGAATGTGATCTCTCTCTCGGACTCCAATGGAGAGGTCTCTGAAGAATGTGATCTCTCTCTTGTGCTCCAATGGAGAGGTCTCTGAAGAATGTGATCTCTCTCTTGTGCTCCAATGGAGAGGTCTCTGAAGAATGTGATCTCTCTCTTGTGCTCCAATGGAGAGGTCTCTGAAGAATGTGATCTCTCTCTTGTGCTCCAATGGAGAGGTCTCTGAAGAATGTGATCTCTCTTGTGCTCCAATGGAGAGGTCTCTGAAGAATGTGATCTCTCTCTTGTGCTCCAATGGAGAGGTCTCTGAAGAATGTGATCTCTCTCTTGTGCTCCAATGGAGAGGTCTCTGAAGAATGTGATCTCTCTCTTGTGCTCCAATGGAGAGGTCTCTGAAGAATGTGATCTCTGTCTTGTGCTCCAATGGAGAGGTCTCTGAAGAATGTGATCTCTTTCTTTTGCTCCAATGGAGAAGTCTCTGAAGAATGTGATCCCTCTCGTGCTCCAATGGAAAGGTCTCTGAAGAATGTGATCTCTCTCTCGGGCTCCAATGGAGAGGACTCTGAAGAATGTGATCTCACCATTGGAGTCCCAGACAGAGATCAGTGGTGAAGAATTTTGAGTCCCTAAGAGATCATTCTTCAGAGACTTTACCATTATAATCCCTGAGAGAGATCATCTTCAGAGACCTTGCCATTGGAGTCCCTGACAGATCAATTGGGACGTTTATAAAGAATGTGGAGTGCCTGAGAGATGTCCCTGAAGAATTTTATCTCTCAGAATCCAATGGAGAGGTCTCTGAAGAATGTGATCTCTCTCTCGGACTCCAATGGAGAGGTCTCTGAAGAATGTGATCCCTCTCGTGCTCCAATGGAGAGGTCTCTGAAGAATGTGATCCCTCTTGTGCCCCAGTGGAGAGGTCTCTGAAGAATGTGATCCCTCTTGTGCCCCAGTGGAGAGGTCTCTGAAGAATGTGATCTCTCTTGTGCCCCAGTGGAGAGGTCTCTGAAGAATGTGATCTCTCTCTTGGACTCCAATGGAGAGGTCTCTGAAGAATGTGATCCCTCTCTCGTGCTCCAATGGAGAGGTCTCTGAAGAATGTGATCCCTCTCTCGTGCTCCAATGGAGAGGTCTCTGAAGAATGTGATCCCTCTCTCGTGCTCCAATGGAGAGGTCTCTGAGGAATGTGATCCCTCTCGTGCTCCAATGGAGAGGTCTCTGAAGAATGTGATCCCTCTCGTGCTCCAATGGAGAGGTCTATGAAGAATGTGATCCCTCTCGCTCCAATGGTAAAGTCCCTGGAGAATGTGATCTCTCTCAGGGACTCCACATTCTTCAGAAACGTCCTCATTGATTTCTGTCAGACTCCAGTGGTGAGGTTTTTCAAAAATGTGATCCTTCAGGGATTCCAATGTTGAGCACTGAAGTATGCAATCTCACCATTGGCGTCCCCAAGAGTTCATTCTTCAGAGTCCTCAACATTGGAATCCCTGAGAGATCAAATTTTTGAGAAACCTCACCACTGGAGTCCCTGATGGAGATCAATTGGGAGGTTTCTGAAGATTGTGGAGTCCCCAAGAGAGATCACATTCATCAGGGACCTCACCAGTGGTGTCCCTGAGAGATCAGTGGCGAGATCTCTGGAGATCTCTCTCGGACTACAGTTGTGAGGTCTCTGAAGAATGTGATCTCTCTCAGGAACACTAATGGTGATGTTTCTCAAGAATGTGATCTCAGGGATGCTCACCATTGGAGTCCCTGACAAATCAGTGGCGAGGTCTCTGAAGAAGACGATCTCTCTCGGCCTCCAGTGGTGAGGTCTCTGAAGAATGTAATCTCACCATTGGAGTCCCAGACAGAGATCAGTGGTGACATTTCTGAAGAATTTGGAGTCCCTAAGAGATCATTTTTCAGAAACTGCACCATTATAATTCCTGAGAGATCATTCTTCAGGGATCTTGCCATTGGAGCCCCTGACGGATCAATGGGGACGTTTATAAAGAATGTGGAGTGCCTGAGAGATGTCTCTGAAGAATGTTCTCTCAGAATCCAATGGAGAGGTGTCTGAAGAATGTGATCCCTCTCGTGCTCCAGTGGAGAGGTCTCTGAAGAACGTGATCTCTCTCAGGGACTCCAGTGGGTGAGGCTTCTCAAGAATGTGATCTTTCTCAGGGATTCCAATTTTGAGGTCTCTAAAGAATGTAATTTCACCATTGGAGTTCCTGATCAGTGGTAATGTTTCTGAAGAATTTGGAGTCCCTAAGAGATCACATTCTTCAGAGACTGCACCACTGGAGTTTAAGAGAGATCCTTCTTCAGAGACTACACTATTATAGTCTCTGAGAGATTACATTCTTCAGAGACCTCACCATTGGAGTCCTAGAGATCAGTTTCTTGAGAGATCTCCCCACTGGAGTCCCTGAGAAAGAACATTATTCAGAGACCTCACCATGGGAGTTCCCTGACAGATCAATAGGGACATTTCTGAAGAATGTGATCTCTCTAAGGGATCATAATTTTAAGGTCTCTAAAGATTGTGATCTCATCATTTTGAGTCCCTGATAGATCAGTAGTGCCGTTTCTAAAGAATTAGGCGTCCTCACCATTTGAGTCTCTGACAGATCAGTGGGGACATTTATAAAGATTGTGGAGTACTTGAGAGAGATCTCTGAAGAATGTGATCTCTCTCAGGGACTACAGAGGTGAGATCTCTGCTGTTCCCATACAAAAGGTGCCTCTCCAATCTGGACGTATATTGAGACATGAATGAGGCTGGCAACAGTAATGGGAAGACCTTGTCATCTGAGTCCTCCTGTAATCAATTATCTCTTTTGGTGGATTTGTCCTTTCAGAGGCCCAAAGTGTGTATATACATAAGAGATTTAAGGCTGGGTGAAGAGCCCCGAACACAAAGCTGTCTCTCTTCTACTAACACAATCTGTCTCTCTCTGTTTTTCTTTCCTGTCTCTTTCCACTGCCCCCTCTCCTCTGTCCCCTCCCCGCAGAGCGCCTCTACAGCCAGATGGAGAAAAACAGGCTTCTGTCTAGTGAGTTGAAGCTCACCCTCCATGACCTCTGTGACTGAGGTCACCCGGCCCAGCCCCACACTCCCATAGCATGGTGGAACCAGGATGGAGACGTACAGCGCTTCTGGCCAGGGTGTCGCTAGTCTTGTCTAGTGCCACGTTGGAAGGCCCTTCTTATCATCGCAGCCTATTCTGTCCCCCCAATTTAATGCCCTCCCTCCCCACCCACATGGAACTGCTTTTACAAATACCTGCAAAACTGGACATTTCAGTAAATACCCAATTTAACGGTCAATAAAAAAAGGGGGGGGTCATTGTCCTACAAAGCCCGTATCTGTGCTGGAGGTGTTCTGTGACTACACATCATGGGAATATCTGTGCTGTTGTCAGTCTTGTAACACTTCATAACTGTGGTTGTTGACTTACAATCTATAGGTAGCCTCTACTATGGCCCCTGTCATGTCCAGAGGACTGCTGATAATAGCATTTGTTGGATGACTGTCAGACTTCAGATATACTAGAGGAGACCATCAGACTGCAGAAATGCAAAGACACATGGCAGGAGATAGTTGGGACACTGCAGACATGCTACATGACCGTGGTCTTTAGCAGTCTCATTCTAGCCCCTTTTGCTGTTGAATGCTTCCTACTGGGGTCTGCAATGGGCCACACAGCAGGTACCACTACTTGCTGCTGGTGTCTGCAATAGGGGTATATAGTGGGCCACACAGCAAGTACCACTACTGACTGTTGGGGTCTGCAATGGGCTACACAGCAGGTACCACTATTTGCTGTTGGGGTCTGCAATGGGCCACCCAGCAAGTACTGCTGGGGTCTGCAATGGGTGTATACAGTGGGCCACACAGCAAGTAATAGCACTGGCTTCTGGGGTCTGCAATGGGGGTATACAGTGGGCCACACAGCAAGTAATAGTACTGGCTGCTGGGGTTTGCAATGGGGGTATACATTGGGCCACACAGCAAGTAATAGTACTGTCTGCTGGGGTCTGCAATGGGGATATATAGTGGGCCACACAGCAACTAATAGTACTGCCTGCTGGGGTCTGCAATGGGGATATATAGTGGGCCACACAGCAAGTAATAGCACTGGCTGCTGGGGTCTGCAATGGGGATATATAGTGGGCCACACAGCAAATAATAGTACTGCCTGCTGGGGTCTGCAATGGGGATATATAGTGGGCCACACAGCAAGTAGCCCTACTGACTGCTGGGGTCTGCAGTGGGGGGTATACTGTGGGCCACACAGCAAGTACTACTACTACTGACTGTGTGGGAGTATGGTCCCCTGTTGCCTCAGCACCATCCACAGGTAGCTTAACTCTTCAATAAAACACAAGGTTAATCCAACCCAATTTTACTTCAGCTAGTTGCAGTACAGAGGAGGCTTTTCCAGTCTCCAAATGTAAGAAGACAATGACTTTATATGCCCCATCTGACAACTAGCACTGACTGAGTGAACCTGAAAGATAAGGGGGGAGTGTCTAGTTTACACTGAACTAAGTAGCACTAAACTGGAGGGGAAGATACCAAAATCGCGTTGTAAACAAGTTGTGGTCCAAAATCTCTACTAGATGGCTAGTTGTCACTTAGAATGCAGCAGGAGTAGTGAGGCCCCCTAATTGCTGTAGCAGGTCGATTGAGACTGGCAGAGGCACAGGTCCTGGAGCTCCTGTGGGGAGGTCTCGAAGGGGCATCTGAGAGCTAAGCCAATGGGGTGCTTTAAATAGAATAGCCACTATGCCAGTCATGGCGTTACTCTAGAACACTCTTGGGTATTACTGAGCCGCCATAGCTTGTTGTGTAGTCACTTAGCGCTCCTCTGCAGCGGGTTCGCACCATTCACTTTGAATCTGTCCATGTGACCTGTTTTTTGCCCACAAGGCCATACTGCAGGAAGTTCTCAGATACTAATAAACTTTATTATACACAAAACACGAAGTTCTGAACAGTGACATTCCTGTCTGAAGGACACACCTAGGACATGGATCCATGGGGTCCTCTCCCATGGAGGTGGAGGGAGGGTGGTTTGTGCACGTTGATAGTGGCTGAAGTATTCTCTGGTTGTAATCTTGTGTTGCTTGGCCTGTCCCATCCCCCCCCCAATAAAGCTCCATCTTCTGAAGTACAGCTCTGTCGTGGTCTCTTCCTGCTGGGGGGGGTCTCCAACGTTCAATGACAACAGAAGGGATAATTGGAAGGGGGGGGGTGTAGAAGAGTAGCCTCTATTAAAACCTGTCAGGTGACACCCACGTAGGTTGTTCTGCTGTTAACCTTGATAACGGAATGAAGAGCTCATCAAGAATTGAGGGATTTGATATACTGTTGTGATCTCAAGCCTTAGGGCGGAGTTGTTTTTAATAAAAAGATGTGTTCCACAACCTTTTTTTTGGTCATGGCACTCTTTAGAATTATGCCCAATCACAGAGCACATCAGTCTAAAATTGTGTTTTCAGTGGTCAGTAGGTTGTGAGGAAGAGTGGTCTTTTACTGGCTCAATATTTAAATTGGTGAGCAGTGTGTAGTGGCAGGATGTGGTGCCAGGGGGCGATCAGTGAGCACTATGTAGTGCAGGATAGGGCAGTATGTGGGGGAAGGGCAGTCAGTGAGCATTATGTAGTAGCAGGATAGGGCAGTAAGTAGTGGTATTGGAGGGGGGGGGAGGGTGGTCAGTGAGCACTTTGTAGTGGCAGGGTAAGGCAGTATGTGGTGGGAGTAGTCAGTGAGCACTATGTAGTAGCAGGATAAGGCAGAATGTAGTGGTGGGGGCTGTTAGTGAGCATCATGTAGTGGTAGGATAGGACACTATGTGGTGTCGGGGCAGTTATTGAGCGCTGTGTGGTGGCGAGGGTGGTCAGTGAGCACTTTGTAGTGGTAGGGGGCGGTCAGTGGAGCACTATCCAGTGGCAAGATAAGGCAGTATTATTATTATACAGGGTTTATATAGCGAAAACAGTTTACGCTGTGCAGTATGTAGTGGCGGGGGTGGTCAGTAAGCAGCATTTAATGGCCGGATAGGGCACTTTGTAGTGGTGGGAGTGGGGTCAGTGAGCACTATGTAGTGGTATTGGGGGCTGGTCAGTGAGCACTATGTAGTGGTATTGGAGGGTGGTCAGTGAGCACTATGTAGTGGTATTGGGGGGTGGTCAGTGAGCACTATGTAGTGGCGGGGATGGTCAGTAAGCAGCATGTAGTGGCAGGGGCGGTTATGGAGCACTATGTGGTGGGGGCGGTCAGTGAGCACTATGTAGTGGTATGGCGGGGTGGTCAGTGAGCACTATGTAGTGGTATGGGGGGGGCTGGGAAGGTGGTCAGTTAGGACTATGTAGTGGGAGGATAAGGCATTATGTAGTGGTGGTGGGCAGTTATGGAGTGCTATGTAGTGGTAGGAGTGGTATGGGGGGGGGTGCTATGTAGTGGTAGGAGTGGTCAGTGAGCACGATTTAGTGGTATGGGGGGTGAGTCAGTGAGCACGATGGGGGGGGTTAGTGAGCACTATGTAGTGGCGGGGATGGTCAGTAAGCAGCATGTAGTGGTATGGAGGGGGTGGTCAGTGAGCACTATGAAGTGGTATGGGGGGGGGGTGGTCAGTGGCAGGATAAGGCAGGTATGTAGTGGTGGTGGGCAGTTATGGAGTTCTATGTAGTGGTAGGAGTGGTCAGTGAGCACGATGTAGTGGTATGGGGGTGGTGGTGGTCAGTGAGTACTATGTAGTGGTAGGATAAGGCCGTCTGTAGTGGCGGGGGTGGTCAGTAAACAGCATGTAGTGGCAGGGGCGGTTATGGAGCGCTATGTGGTGGGGGGCGGTCAGTGAGCACTATGTAGTGGCAGGGTAAGGCAGTATGTAGTGGTGGTGGGCAGTTATGGAGTGCTATGTAGTGGTGGGAGTGGTCAGTGAGCACTATGTAATGGCGGGGGGGTGTGCAGATGCATGGAATTCCTGCGGGAGAAGCAAATATATCTGCTTATGTAAGCATATCTAGGACCTCAGAAGTACCTGTTTTCCTTGACAGGAGCTGGTATACCATCAGTAATTGGCCCACAGGTTTGCTTTAATTACATCTTTCGTGTACAAGCCGCTCCAACCAGCAGTTTAGTTGATGCACACTAGGGGGTGATGGTGGCAGTGGACGATTGTGGACAGCAGCAGCCTCCAGCTCTCTACGCTTTTATACTCCTCCCAGGTGTTCTGCACCATCCAGAAACCAAAATTAAATTACAGCAAAGCCAACACAATGAATCCTGATTGGTCCGCACGACTCATAGCAATTTCAGGTCCCTGTGTGTGTCTAGGTGTGTACTGTGTGTACGATCGCTGCATCTGTCTCTTCCTCTCTGCTTCCTTGGAGTGGCGCCTCTCCTCTTTGTACCCGCATTACACGCCGCACACAGATTGGCCGAGCAGCTGCCACGATTTGGTTCACCTCTGCACCTGAACATTGCTCGGTCACCCACAACGCCTGCGTGTGCCGCCCTTGTGGTGACTTGTTTTATATAAATTTGCCTCTCCCATACAGGTGCCGCGCAGTTTACTGAAAGAGACGAACGCAAAGTAAGCATTGCTCATCATTCAGCCGTCCTCTGTAGAGTGTTGTAGTTGCAGGCTCTCCTATTCTGGAGCTGACGGAAAAACGGCTGCCCTACCTGCAACAACCAACCAGCCAGCTATGTAATTCCGTACTGGCCTGTCCTTGTGCCAGCAGTGCCCCCATGTGGCAGGTTAGGGAACAGCCTCTAAGTATTAGCATGCATGTCATGCCCAGATAAATTGAATGTAATAATCAGTCTATTGGAGATGTAAACACATGGCCTTCAGAAAACGGGGAAATTTCTGGATAGGGATCGCATTCTGTTGGCAAAATAAGCAAATCCTATAACCAAAAAACCAGAACATCAATCATACAGGCGGGGAAGTGTCTCCATGCCAACAGCTGCGGCGGCATGACCACAAGTGCAAATGAAAGGCTGGCACCACCGCTGTTGGCATGTAGCTGCTTGTCCAAGTGGTTACAGTTGGCCAGAGCCTCGCCCTTGGGATGCAGATGTTTTGCACCCAGGGATGGCGTTTCTGGCTGTAGTTGATCTGCCAGTTTACCTGCCATGGCACAGAGTGCTGCGGCTCCTGGGGGGGCAGCTTTTAGTTTACCTGTCATGGCACAGAGTGCTGCGGCTCCTGGGGGGCAGCTTTTAGTTTACCTGCCAAGGCACAGAGTGCTGCGGCACCTGGGGGGGCAGCTTTTAGTTTACTTGCCATAGCACAGAGTGCTGCGGCACCTGAGGGCAGCTTTTAGTTTACATGCCATGGCACAGAGTGCTGCGGCTCCTGGGGGGCAGCTTTTAGTTTACTTGCCATGGCACAGAGTGCTGCGGCACCTGGGGGCAGCTTTTAGTTTACCTGTCATGGCACAGAGTGCTGCGGCTCCTGGGGGCAGCTTTTAGTTTACATGCCACGGCACAGTGCTGCGGCACCTGGGGGGGGGGGGGGGGGGCAGCTTTTAGTTTACATGCCATGGCACAGTGCTGCGGCACCTGGGGGGGGGGGCAGCTTTTAGTTTACCTGCCATGGCACAGAGTGCTGCGGCACCTGGGGGCAGCTTTTAGTTTACCTGCCATGGCACAGTGCTGCGGCACCTGGGGGCAGCTTTTAGTTTACATGCCATGGCACAGTGCTGCGGCACCTGGGGGGCAGCTTTTAGTTTACATGCCATGGCACAGAGTGCTGTGGCTCCTGGGGGGCAGCTTTTAGTTTACCTGCCATGGCACAGAGTGCTGTGGCACCTGGGGGCAGCTTTTAGTTTACCTGCCATGGCACAGTGCTGCGGCACCTGGGTGGCAGCTTTTAGTTTACATGCCATGGCACAGAGTGCTGCGGCACCTGGGGGCAGCTTTTAGTTTACATGCTGTGGCATCTGGGGGGGGGCAGCTTTTAGTTTACATGCCATGGCACAGAGTGCTGCGGCACCTGGGGAGGCAGCTTTTAAGGGTATAAACATGTAACCACTGGTTGGTATGGTCTTGCTATTTGAGTTCTAGCGCCATCAGGTGCTGAGACACAGTACGAAGGGGTATAAACACATAACAACTGGTCAGCATGGTCTTGCTTTATGAGCTATAGCACCATCAGGTACTGTGGTGTAGTACAAAGGGGTATAAACTGCAGCTGGTCAGCTTGGTCTTGCCTTTTGAGTTATAGCGCCATCAGGTACTGTGGCGCAGTACAAAGTGATATAAATATGACCCAACCTGTTAGCATTGTCTAGCCCTTGTCAGAATGGCCAGGGATATGAGGGGTACAGAGAAAAAAATTAAAAATATGGACAGCCGCACTCCAAAAAACCTAACAGCTGAGCTGTTACCCCGGCTATGCTGTGATGATTTTTGGTGTGATCTTCCATTTTTTACAATAAAGGCGACCGTCAAAGGTTTTTTGGAGTGCGGCTGTCCATATTTTTATTTTTTTCTCTATATGCTACGTGCATTGCTGGCACCCACGGTAGTCCTGATACTACAAATTGCTGGAGCGTGTTCACCTGGAGCAGTAAAAATCTCTTTCTCTATAACCTTGTAGGGATATGAGGGGGGCAGCCTAACAATATGACATATATTCCTTGTTATAGCGCCATCAGGTGCTGAGGTACAGTACAAAGGGGTATAAATACATCACAACTGGACAGCATGGTCTTGCCTTTTTTGAGCTATCTGGGTTGCAGTACAAAGGGGTATAAACATGTGTAGCACCCTCTAGTGTGCTAGTGGGTTAGTACAGGTCAGTTTATTTGTGTCAGTCTGGAATCTGGGTCCGGGTTTACTGCAGGTCAGGCTGGATGACTCACAGAGGCAGGGCTCTGGTGCCTGGTTCTGGGAGTTTGGAGAAATTTCTAGAAGCTAGAGGGTGGAGGCCAGGAGGGTTGATCTGCATAACTAGAGGGAGCTTGGCCAATCCCCAGGCAGGGTGGCTAAGCCACGACTGGTCAGCATGGTCTTGCTCTTTGAGTTCTAGCGCCATCAGGTGCTGTAGCGCAGCACAAAGTGATATAAATGTGTGATTATACATAATGATGTGGTAGATGGGGGTGTCATGAGCCGTGCCCCCCCCAGTCTTCTCTGATCCCTCTAACGCTCTTCTCCCCTCCCCCACAGATAAGCTGCAAGTCACCAAGGCCGAAAACAGCCACATGCATAAAACGTTGGAAGAAACTCTGAGCGAATTGCACGGCTTGTAGGCGTGATGTCACTGCCAGACCACACCCCGCTGCGGCCCTTCCCCCTGCACACCACCCCACCTCCTCCAACCCAGCCGCCTGCGGACCGGACCGCACACCCGCCAGCCTGCGGACCGGACCGCACACCCGCCAGCTTGATTGTCGCGTCCTCCGAAAACCGCGTGGTGGCGGACGTTTTTTTTTTTTTAATTCAGCATTTTAAACATTCCTGTGGCCCCCCCCGTTCTCTCGTTGGTTTTTTCTTTTCAGGTGATCTAACTTTGCTTCTTGCCACGGGGCGAGCCTCCTGTGTGACCCGCCCCTGCGCTTCGTACAGCCAATCAAAAGCCGGGAATCGAATCATCATGCTAATTTTTTAAAATATGGACCAAATCCTGCTGCTGTGTTTTCATAGTGCCAAATTTATAAAGATTTTTATTTTATTTTTCCCCCCTACAGAATCAGTGATTTTTCGGCCTGGTACCCGGGTCGATTGTAATCTTATAGAAAAAAAATTAGGGGGCCTTTTCATGCATCCTGAATGTGATTTCAAGAAAACCCGTCTTGTGCTTATGGGGAAAATATGATTATCTAATCTTAAGTGTAGCCAAAACTTTATTTTAAAGTAAAGAAGGTATAGAACACCCCCTGCCAAGTTTTTACTGCGCTGCTGGGAGTGCTTGCCCCCCTTACTTCCTGTCTTACTGACAGACAGGAAGTGAGGGTAAATCTCTCCACTGCAACACAGGCCAAATAACAATGTTCTTCCATTCAGTGAAGGACACAGCCAGATCATTAGATGGATGGGGCTTGACGTCGCCACCTGCTGGGTGCAGCCCAAAAATAAAAAAAACACACCCTAGGGGGCCCAGCTTCCTGCTAACACAGGAAGTAAGGGAAAATCTCCCCACAGCAACACTGGCCAAATTAAAAATCCTTCTGTACTGTTCATTGAAGGACGCAGCCAGATCATTGAAAGCTTGATGTCGCCACCTGCAGGAGCAGCCAAAAATTTTTTTTAACTCCCTAGGGTCCTCACTTCCTGTCTTGCTGACACAGGAAGTGAGGGTAAATCTTCCCCCCCCCCCCCCAGCAACACTGGCCAAATTAAAAAAAAAATCCTCTTCTGTTCATTGAAGGATGCAGCCAGATCATTGAAGGTCTGATGTCGCCACACGCAGGAGCAGCCAAAAAAAAAGAAAACTCCCTAGGGTCCTCACTCCCTGTCCTGCTGACACAGGAAGTGAGGGTAAATCTCTCCCACAGCAACACTGGCCAAATTAAATTATTCTTCCATTCATTGACAGACACAGCTGGATCATTAGACAGGAAGTGGGGGGGGGGGAATTCTCTAACCGACCTCTAGGTGGCAGTAAACACACGTCAGGAGTTCTAAATCTCTTGCACAAATCTAAGACGGAATGCACACATTCACGCTTTTTAAGTCCAGTGGTGACGGGTTCTCTTTATTATAATCTTGCTTCTATAAATTCAGTGCAAAAGGGGCCCCCCAGGGGAGGTCATCATGTCCCTGCGATTTGGGGGGGGGAGGGGTCATATTTGAGGGTTTTTTGTAGCCATTTAACCTGTAAAAAAAACATGCCTGTACTTTTTGTATACCGCCCCTTGTGATGTCATGACCCTGCGTTAATAACGATCGTTCAGTCACTGGCGTTGAGGCTTTTTCATGTATATTTTAAGATTGTCGGTAACTGGTGATGTTTTTTTTTTTAATAAACGCTAACCTTTTGCCGCTGTCGGCGTTGCCCGGGCTGCTGGGGGGGGGGGGGGGTGGTTGGAGGTGGGGGAAGGGTACCTGCTGAATTTTTATTTTTGCTTTGGTGCAACTAGTACAAAATAAATTCACGTGCCGCTTTTCAAACGACTGCCTTGTGTCCTGTGTGCGGGGGGGGGGGGGGGGACAGAGGATCCTGGGACTTCTGTCCATGTTGAATTTTTGGTTCCAGTTTGAGGAGGGGGGTGGCAGGAAAGTGGGCGGGGATTGACTGTCACATAATCTATTCTATAAATGGTTTTAAACAATTTTTTTATTTTTTTTATTTAAAAACAAAAAAGCTTCCATATACATCAATAAAGTAAGGCTGCTACATGAACTGGAGACTGGTGTGGTGATTGTGGGCGGGGTCATGACCCTCAGGTCAGATGAAGGATTTATGGGAAATGCAGGGTGGTTCAATAGCAGGGTTTGGTTTTAAAGTATTATCAGTATATAAATGTGGATTGAATACAGTTGCCTCTAAAGGAGTGGTCTCCAAACTGTGGCCCACTCATGCATTTCTACAGCCCAACGACGAGGCGCCATTCCTTCCCCTGAACGCCCAACGGCCGGGCGCCATTCCTTCCCCTGACTCCCAACGGCCGGGCGCCATTCCTTCCCCTGACTCCCAACGGCCGGGCGCCATTCCTTCCCCTGACTCCCAACGGCCGGGCGCCATTCCTTCCCCTGACGCCCAACGGCCGGGCGCCATTCCTTCCCCTGACGCCCAACGGCCGGGCGCCATTCCTTCCCCTGACGCCCAACGGCCGGGCGCCATTCCTTCCCGGCGGGGCGCCATTCCTTCCCCTGACGCCCACCGGCGGGGCGCCATTCCTTCCCCTGACGCCCACCGGCGGGGCGCCATTCCTTCCCCTGACGCCCACCGGCGGGGCGCCATTCCTTCCCCTGACGCCCACCGGCGGGGCGCCATTCCTTCCCCTGACGCCCAACGGCGGGGCGCCATTCCTTCCCCTGACGCCCAACGGCGGGGCGCCATTCCTTCCCCTGACGCCCAACGGCGAGGCGCCATTCCTTCCCCTGACGCCCAACGGCGAGGCGCATTCCTTCCCCTGACGCCCAACGGCGGGGCGCCATTCCTTCCCCTGACGCCCAACGGCGGGGCGCCATTCCTTCCCCTGACGCCCAACGGCGGGGCGCCATTCCTTCCCCTGACGCCCAACGGCGGGGCGCCATTCCTTCCCCTGACGCCCAACGGCGGGGCGCCATTCCTTCCCCTGACGCCCAACGGCGGGGCGCCATTCCTTCCCCTGACGCCCAACGGCGGGGCGCCATTCCTTCCCCTGACGCCCAACGGCGGGGCGCCATGCCTTCCCCTGACGCCCAACGGCGAGGCGCCATGCCTTCCCCTGACGCCCAACGGCGAGGCGCCATTCCTTCCCCTGACGCCCAACGGCGAGGCGCCATTCCTTCCCCTGACGCCCAACGGCGGGGCGCCATGCCTTCCCCTGACGCCCAACGGCGGGGCGCCATGCCTTCCCCTGACTCCCAACGGCGAGGCGCCATGCCTTCCCCTGACGCCCAACGGCGGGGCGCCATTCCTTCCCCTGACGCCCAACGGCGGGGCGCCATTCCTTCCCCTGACGCCCAACGGCGGGGCGCCATTCCTTCCCCTGACGCCCAACGGCGGGGCGCCATTCCTTCCCCTGACGCCCAACGGCGGGGCGCCATGCCTTCCCCTGACGCCCAACGGCGAGGCGCCATGCCTTCCCCTGACGCCCAACGGCGAGGCGCCATTCCTTCCCCTGACGCCCAACGGCGAGGCGCCATTCCTTCCCCTGACGCCCAACGGCGGGGCGCCATGCCTTCCCCTGACGCCCAACGGCGGGGCGCCATGCCTTCCCCTGACGCCCAACGGCGAGGCGCCATGCCTTCCCCTGACGCCCAACGGCGAGGCGCCATTCCTTCCCCTGACGCCCAACGGCGAGGCGCCATTCCTTCCCCTGACGCCCAACGGCGAGGCGCCATTCCTTCCCCTGCAACAAAAGGGGGGAACTATGCATAGGTGGGACTTTGAGTGAGGCACATGCATGTGCCTCCATCCCTGGTACAAATGGAGAAAAAGGGGATTTGGGACTTAAAAAGGAAAAGTGTTTATGAACATGGAAAATGATGTGGTACAATGTCTGAATCAGTGGGGTTGTACATAAAAAAAAAATAACTATAAATGGACATTGAAGATACATATTAATATCGACTTGGAAACTCATGGCAAATACATATGAAACATGGACATTAAGGATACACAATGATATCAATCAACAATACATAACAGTATGAAAATTAATGAGCAGCTCCCAAGAGTACATGATTACACACACATAGATCTTTAAAAACGGCACAGTGCAAATGAGATGACATGCGGTAAGAGATTATAGATCATAATTGCTTGTGAATCAGTGGACGGATTAATAGCTTATATGGGAATGTGTTGGCATGAGGGAATAACACACACCTGGCCATGGAACAGCTGAGCAGCCAACTGTCCCATTACTTTTGGTCCCTTAAAAAGTGGGAGGCACGCATACAAACGGTTGTAATTCCTACACCGTTCACCTGATTTGGATGTAAATTCCCTCAAATTAAAGCTGAAAGTCTGCAGGTAAAGAACATCTTGTTTGTTTCATTTCAAATCCATTGTGGTGGTGTATAGAGCCAAAAAGATTAGAATTGTGTCGATGTCCCAATATTTATGGACCCGACTGTAATATCAGTCCTGAACTTACATGCCAAAGGTAAGTGGTGTTAGATGGTGGGGAGTTGAACCAGAGCCAGCAAGAGGGTGTCAGTCCCGGAAGCTGAGGAGGTCGAGCCACGTGCAACTGAGGCGCAGGCATGGAATTACTCAGGAGGCAGATACCCCAAAATGGTACTGCAACAAAATATAGTAGTCAAATGCTGGAAGACGCCATAGAATCTATATTCAAAAAAATAGATACAATATGTATAGAGTATAAAACAACCATGAGTGATGAAAGTAATAAATCTTGCGCCAAATAAATGATAAAGTTAGGTTAAATGTAAAATAAAAACAGCTGCACCCCTAAAACGAAGTGGCTATACCAATAGTGCAATGTGAAAGGAATAATGAGGGGGCGCTGGAGGCTAAGTGATAAACTACAAATATATAACTACATCCTTCACATTAGCAAGCGTCACCTTGCACAAGCGTATTTGACCCTTTTTAGCTAAAGGGGGTCAACATCCCGTGGTAAGTGGCCATCTATATACATTGAGCACTCTGGGTGTTGTATTTAGGTGGTGAAGGTGTCACTTCAAGACTATCTTTGGATCATCTATTTGGTTTATGGACTGGTCACTAAGGAATCACCAATTGATTGTTCACGCCAACCATTGGACTTGTGTTGTCAATATCACTTATAGCACCAGCTTACTTGATATATATTGTTTGATCAATTTATCACGCCTATTGTGTTTCCATCACAGCAAATGATTACCATTGATTGCCTTTGCTTCCAAGCTTTGCATTATCTATGGTTATATAATTATGCTCACTGATATTAATTTATCACTATATGTGGCTAGGTTATACCAAATTTTTGCTATATATTTGTACTTTATCACATAGCCTCTAGTGCCCCCTCATTATTCCCTTTATAAAACAACCACACTGGATTGAAATCCATTGGCTAATGTGGATAGTAGGAAAATTACCTGGGTGTTGGGTAGCAAGGGACAAGGAGTCCCTGAGCAGTGTGGTGTGATACCATGGAGATTTAAAAAAAAAAAAAAAAAAAAAAAAAGCACTGTATACGGGCAGTATATATATATATATATATATACACACACACACACACACACACACACACCTCCCCCCCTTTTGCCGACGACGAGGGCCCCCTTCCTTCCCGGCGCCGACAAGGAGGCCCCCTTCCTTCCCGCCGCCAAGGAGGCACCCTTCCTTCCCGCCGCCCAACAATAGGGAGGGCACCCTTCCCAAAATAAAATTTAAAAAATGGTCAGTGTGTTTTGGGGGGGGGGGTCTGATCATCAGGGCCACGAGAACACAAAAATAGTGTCAATTAGAGACAGATTTCTGCCAACCTCAGGATAGGGCTGTCTGAAGATGAGCTGTAATGGGTAATATGCACTTCTCAGACACATGCAGCGGAGTAGCCGGTATATATCCTCATCACTCAGTTTCTACCTGAAGACCTTTCAGAGTCCATCTCATTGGAATCCTGTCCTTGTGGGGGGGGGGGGGGGCACCAGAACTTTGTCAGGAGTGGCCAAGATGCATCCAGCATAGTAAACAAACTGTACACCAAGTCAGACTTTCCCCAACCAAGGTTCAGCAAGTGACATTCTTGCTACAGAAGATCATTGTAAAGGGAAGATTCACTGACTACCCACGTAACTGGGTCCTTCTCAATGATGACCAACATAAGGGAATCTTTCTTGCTGAGGACCAATATCACAGGGCACTTCTTCCCACTGATCACAAATGCAAGGAGCCTTCTTCCCACCAATGTAAGGAGCATTTTTTTTTTCTTAACTGACCACCAATGTAAGGGACATTCTTCCTACTGGTCACCAACAGGTATTCTTCCCAGTGACGCAAGGAGTTCTCTTCTAACTGACCACCTATGTAACATGGTAATTCGTCCTACTGGTGACCAAAGTAAGGAGATCAGTCTTCCCACCGAGAACAAACGCAAGGAGCATTCAAACCACTTCCCACCAAAGTGAAGCCTCGTACACACGGGCAGGAATCCCGTTGGAAAAAAACATTGGTTTGACGGGATTCCTGGCAAGCTTGTCTTGCCAAGCCCTGTGTACACACGCGCCGTTCTTTTGAATGGCAAGAAGGCAGCGACGAGCCGGCGCTCGTCACATTCAATGCTGTCACCGCCATCTTGCTACAACCTACACTACCCTTGTATGCTACCGCGCATGCGTCGAAGTCTCATCGAGCATGCGCGGGTTTCCTAGGACAGGTGAGCATACAGATGACCGGGTTTCTCGGTAGGAAACACTCTGCTAGAGAATCCCAACGAGAAAGAGAGCAGGTTCTCTATTTTTCTCGTCGAGATTCCTGGCAGTTTTCCTGCCGAGAAACCATACACACGAACCGTTTTCTCTGCAATAAGCTCTCCCAGCAGTTTTCTTGACGAAGAAACCGGTCGTGTGTACGAGGCTTAAGAGTCCTTCTCCCCAATGTAAGGGGAGAATTCTTCCCACTGATTTAAGAAGCATTCTTCTCGTTGACCAACAGGGAATTTCTTCCTACTGATGACCAATGCAAGGGCATCACTCTTCCCATCTACCACCAATGCATGGGGCATTTTTCTTCTTCCCATTGATAACTAATGTAAGGGAGGAGGAGGAGGGGGCATTGTTGCTGGAAACAGTTGTACATTCTTACTTCTCTAGTTCAAGGTTAATAAAAGCAGATCTTCCACCTAAATGGCAAGATCCGCTTACTCAAGTTGCTCCCCCTTCCCCTAAAAAAAAATAACACGTACATTCCTGTGGAAGGAACACCGTTACCTTTCCTCAAGCAGTGCTTAGGTAATGGCACCATCATCGTCGTCCTCCACAGGACTGATCTCAAAGAACATGGAGGAGCCCAAATTTCACAGGATGACCCTAAACTCTGCAATCTTATGAGATTTGGGATACTCAGCATTCCCAGGGATCTTGTTGGCATGGTGTATTCTCAATGTCTCCCTCCAGTAATTTAATTGTGTTTTGGGAGGAGGGGGGGGATATAATAAAGGTGGAATTGCAAGTGCCATCGGTGTGTCTCAGCTACGGCTGTGAGCCAGGAGGACGCTGGCTAATTTACTCGATGACAGAGGATCTGCAGCTATCAGAGCTGGGTCATGCCTGGAGAGATTCTGGCCAATCAGAACACGTTTCGGAGGCACAGCCACTGCTCCATCAGCAGGCTGATGCATTACACTCAGAAAGGATTAAAGAGGCGCCCCTTGCCAGAGGCCGAGGCGTCCCTCCGCGCCCCTTGCCAGAGGCCGCTTAGAAGGAAGACGACTGACAGGCAAACAGTGCATTAGTCAGCCCAGAGCTCACAGCGATCGCACACATATTCAGGATACATGACACCTTCATTCGGGCAGACTTATGACCGACCAGTGTCAATCAATACACAACCAACCGGATCTTCCAGCACCCATTTCCAGGAAATAACCACAAAAACAGAAAATTGTATCCAAAATTTATTGAGAGAAAAGGGATGGGGCTAGTGTGTCCCAGATGATGAGCAAAAGGCGCCCTTCCCCCTCCCACCGCATCCTTCAAAATATACATCTCCACGCACAGCAAACGTCATAACGCGTCTCCGGCTTGGGGACATTTAGTGCTGCTTTCTCCGAAAAGAGCAACCTGTGGGGGGCAAAAGAGACAAAATGGTTAGAATCCGAGGCTTCTCACACAGGTGTCCTAGCTAGGAACAGTTTTAAAGCACCTAAAATGGTTTTAAATGAAGTGTGAAAGGATTAGAACCCCTTTCATGGTTTTATTGCCATCCGTGTCCCCCGCTGGGGAGATTCCCCATCTTGTCCTGGTGTCACCAAAAACAAAAGTGACGGGAAATCCCCAATAGGACCTCCGTGTTACCTTGTGTGGACAAATTGTGGCAATGTATCCTCGGGGGGGGGGGGGACGGGACAGTGACCTCCGACTTCAATACCACAATGGCAACAAAACACCACAGGGAGCATTAACCACTCGCCGACCCGCCACAGTACATCTACTCCTCCTCCGTATACGGCACTACATCTACCACGCCTCCGGCACTACATCTACCCCGCATACGGCACTACATCTACTGCAACAGGCTGGCACATGCAGGAACAATCCAAAAAAGGGGTGATTTTGGGGTGTATTTGTAATGTCCTGGTGTTTTTAGGTCTCAAGAAATGGGAATCGCCCGTCAGTACATCAGGATGATCAAGTTTGAGCACACACACAAAAAATCCCAATAATTGAATATTGGTTTATCAGTCATGTAGCAGATTACATTCTGGCCTACATTTATGAGGAAATTCGATTTTTAGATGTTTTATAAAAAAAAAAAAAAAGGGGAAAATTGTTTTCACATTATCAGGGTTGTGTTTAGATCACAAAAAATAAATTAGTGGTCAAATATCACCAAAAGAAATCTCCATTTGTGTTAAAAAAACATAAATGTAATTTAGGTACAGCGTTGCATGACTGCGCAATTACCAGTTAAGGAGGTGAAGTGGTTAAAGAGGAACTAAACACCCTCGAGCAACAGACTTTAACCATCTCAACTCCAGAAGATTTAACCCCCCCCCCACCAATGACCAGGACATTTTTTGTCATTCAACGCTGCGTTTCTTTAACTGACAATTGCGCGGTCATGCAACACTGTACCCAAATGACTTTTTCCACACAAATTAGTTTTCCCGTTGATGGTATTTGATCACCTCTGGATTATTTTTTGTGATAAAAAAATAAATACAATTTTTAGGTCTTTTTTCCCAAGTTCTACTTTGTTACAATACATATCCAATAAAATCAAGTTTCTTAAATTTTGGCCAAAATGTATTTTGCTACATGTCTTTGGGGGGGGGGGGGGGTTGGAAATAAATAAAATCCCAATAAGTCACTTTCACACAAACCAATCAATTTATAGAGGCCACAAACTATGGGATACACAATACATACAGTATCTCACAAAAGTACGCCCCTCAGTCACATGTGTGTAAATCTTTTCATGTGACAACACTGAAGAAATGACACTTTGCTACAATGTAAAGTAGTGAGTGTACAGCTTGTATAACGGTGTAAATTTCCTGTCCCCTCAGAATAACTCAAACACAGCCATTATTGTCTAAACCGCTGGCAACAAAAGTGAGTACACCCCTAAGTGAAAAGGTCCAAATTGGGACCCGATTAGCCATTTTCCCTCCCCGGTGCCATGTGACTCGTTAGTGTTACAAGGTCTCGGGTGTGAATGGGGAGCAGGTGTGGTAAATTTGATGTTATCGCTCTCACTCTCTCATACTGGTCACTGGAAGTACAACATGGCACCTCATGGCAAAGAACTCTCTCAGGATCTGAAATAAAGAATTGTTGCTCTACATAAAGATGGCCGAGGCTATAAGAAGATCACCAAGACCCTGAAACTGATCTACAGCACGGGGGCCAAGACCATCCAGCGGTATAACAGGACAGGTTCCCCTCAGAACAGGCCTCGCCGTGGTCCACCAAAGAAGTTGAGGTCACGTGCTCAGCGTCATATCCAGAGGTTGTCTTTGGGAAATAGACGTATGAGTGCTGCCAGCATTGCTGCAGAGGGTGAAGGGGGTGGGGGAGGGGTCAGCCTGTCAGTGCTCAGACCATACACCGCACACTGCATCAAATTGGTCTGCATGGCTGTCGTCCCAGAAGGAAGTCTCTTCTAAAGATGATGCACAAGAAAGACCGCAAACAGTTTGCTGAAGACAAGCAGACTAAGGACATGGATTACTGGGAACCATGTCCTGTGGTCTGATGAGACCAAGATAAACTTATTTGGTGTCAGATGGTGTCAGGCGTGTGCGGCGGCAACCAGGTGAGGAGGACAAAGACAAGTGTGTCTTCCCTACAGTCAGGCATGGTGGTGGGAGTGTCATGTCTGGGGCTGCATGAGTGCTGCCAGCACTGGGGGGCTACAGATCATTGAGGGGACAATGAATGCCAACATGTACTGTGACGTACTGAAACAGAGCATGATCCCCTCCCTTCAGAGACTGGGCCGCAGGGTAGTATTCCAACATGATAACCACCCCAAACACACCTCCAAGACCACCACTGCCTTGCTAAAGAAGCTGAGGGTAAAGGTGATGGACTGGCCAAGCATGTCTCCAGACCTAAACCCTATTGATCATCTGTGGGGGATCCTCAGAGGGAAGGTGGAGGAGCGCAAGGTCTCTATCATCCACCAGCTCCGTGATGTCGTCATGGGGGAGGGGAAGAGGACTCCAGGGGCAACCTGTGAAGCTCTGGTGACCTCCATGCCCAAGAGGGTTAAGGCCGTGCTGGAAAATAATGGCGGCCACACAAAATATTGACACTTTGGACATTTTCACTTAGGGGTGTACTGACTTTTGTTGCCAGCGGTTTAGACATGAATGGCTGTGTGTTGAGTTAATTGTATAAATATCGTATTAGTGCATAGTACAGCATACTTTGAATATACCCCATATATCTATATATCTAGGCCTATGTAATTCTGTAGATTTCCCTTATGAAATCCTAATAAAGATATTTGAAAAGAAATTTTATTTATTTTTTGAAAAATTAAGAAAATAAAAAATCTCCACAATTATTGTTTGCAGTGCAGAGTCTTCCTATGACTGGTGTGATCAGGACACTGACTGGTGACAACCAACCCCCCCCACACAAACATTAGTTCAGTTTAAAAAAAAAAATTCTCAGCCAAGCACCCCCCGCATGCCTGAGCCAAGGGCAGATGGAGGAGGCGGCACGGAGCGGGTCAAGCTCTCTCAGGTCTGTAGCATTGTTTTAAAAGCGCCACACGGGAGACGGCCGTGAGGCACCAGTTATAACAGGCGGATTATTCTCGCACTGACGCTTGGCCGGTGACACCACATCCAGGCAATTCACCAGTTCAAAAACAGTGCGGTAAATTTTTTTTTTACAATTCTATAAAAATCTCCTGGCCGGCTGCAGGTGGGGTCCCAACAATTCTCCATTTTTTTTTTTCACATTTCTTCAGTTACTTCCTGGTTTCTGGCCTAGGCCAAAATTGTGTCCTACATCCCAGGAGGGGCTCTCAGCTAAGCACACCCTCCTGCCTGAGCTATAGGGCAGATGCATTATGAATTCCAGGAAGTAAAAGCTACATGAATCATCTGCCCTTACTCAAAATGGCCACAGCCAGAAATTGTTAAGGGGGGGGGGGGGGGGGGGGGTTTCCAAAGTAATTTCTCGGCATAACAAAGCAGAGACTTGGATGGACGGGGACCTGTTTCAGGGATGGCTAAGAGAGGGGGACTTGTCCTCAATTTGGAGAGATCACCTCTTACTTCCTGTCCCAGAGCATAACAGGAAGTGAAATCTCCAAATAGGATAATAAACACTGACAGGGGGTCCTAACCCCCTTTCCCATGTTACATTGAGGCGTATAGCAACAGTGGAAGAAGCTGCGCCACTGCCGAATTCTGTAGCGAACAATGCTAAACAAAAACACTGCCCATCCGCCAGAACCCACTCCAACGCATTTCATCCAGGGAGGGGCTTAATCATGAAGGTTGTCAATGTCCAAGCCCCTCCCACAGAGAAGTGCGTTGGAAGACAGCGGGGACTGGTGACGTCGTTTGTGATGAGCCGTTACCGACAGAATAAAAAATATATATATAAAAAAAAAAAAAACAGGATCTGGTGGTGGAGCGGCTTCTTTCACTGGGTATATATGGGACAAGGACGGGTCCCCTGGAGCCCCGACACCCACGTCTGGCTGGTGGGGGAGGTTCAAATTCACTTTGTTCAGCATTTATAGTGTATATAAAACTTAAATTATTCTTCCACGTATATTATGTTATCTTTGATTAGCTGAAAATAACCGCCATAAATCTAAAAAAAAAAAAAAAAAATGCCATCAGTCCGAAAATACCCGGCATAAACCTGAAATATGCCCATCAGTCCGAAAATACCCGTCATAAACCTGGAATATGCCCCATCAGTCCGAAAATACCCGTCATAAACCTGGAATATGCCCATCAGTCCGAAAATACCCGACATAAACCTGGAATATGCCCATCAGTCCGAAAATACCCGACATAAACCTGGAATATGCCCATCAGACCGAAAATACCCGTCATAAACCTGGAATATGGCCATTAGTCCGAAAATACCCATCAAACTCGATAAATACCCACACCTGCAAAATACCTGCCATCAGTCAAAAGAAAATCTTTCACACCTGAAAGTACCCAGTCTGAAAATACCTGCCACACACAGAAAACACCCGCCATCAGCCTGAAAAAAAAGACCCATCAAAACCTAAAAATCCCCGCCATCAATGTGCATTTCCCCCTCTCCCCGAGGACACTCACCCTCTGTGAGGCGGGCTTTCCCCCCGGTGGGCTGGCAGAGGACTGTGGAGCAGCCGACACACAACACCACGGTCTGGGCGTGGCTGAACACGGTGGTGATCTTGTAGCATCCTGTGAGGGGGAGGAGAAAACAGAAGTTACAGCAACCACAGACCCCGCCCCTTCCTCCCTGCCCACTGGGCCCCTCCCCCAGACATTTGACATCCATGAAGTAGGAGTTGGGGCTCTGCCCACACAGACCCCGCCTCTTCCCTCCAGGCCCCTCACCCGGACATTTGACGTCCATGAAGTAGGAGTTGGGGCTTTGCACCAGACGCTTCTTCTTGTGTTTCCTCTTCTCCTCCTCGGGGGAGGGGTGTAGGAGATCTTTAGCGAGCTGTCAGGAGAGGCAGGAGAAACGTGAGAATTCGACCAATAAAAACACAGCGTCCCCGCCCACAGCCACCACCTGTGTTGGAAATTTCGTAAGCCCCCCCCCCTCAGACAGGGGGGACCCCCCCTCTTCCCCTGTAACCCCTCCCCCAGCGCCTGAAACATGTTATACCATGCCTTTCCCCCTCAGGCCACCTTATCCAATCAGAAGCCGGGGTCCTGTACTCGCTCTCACTGAGGGGTGAACGGGTCCCCCTGTGTGTCTGGGCTCCGATGGAAGCTTTCACTTTCTGGATCACCTGCTATTGGCAGAGTCAGGAAAGGTCAGCTTCCTTCAGGACCTTCTCACAGAGGCAGGACCGCTTTCTCTGTCTCCTAATATGATCCGCCTTCCCCCCACATAACATAGCTCCTCCCCTATCTTGTCCCCTGCCAAAACTCCTCCCCCAGTGCCTGAAACACATACTACGCTCAGATTGGATGTGGAAGAGGGGCACATGAAGGAAGCAGTCGGGGGGGGGACCCCAATACCCACAATGCAATTCTAGGGTGACCACCCACCCTCTGCCAAGCTCCAACCCCTCCTCCCCCAGAGCTCTAAGCATGTCATACTGTGCCGAGATTGGGAGAGGGGCTTATGAATGAAGCCTAGTCCCACCCCCTCCTGTAACTCCTCCCCCAGTGCTCTAAGCATTTCATACTGTGCTCAGATTGGAAAAGGGGGAGGGCTTAAAGCATATTTAAGAGGGGACCCCAACATTCACCCTCTGCCAAGCCCCACCCCTCCTGTAATTCCTCTCCCAGTGCAAGAAATGTTATTCTATTAACTTCTCCAGTTTTCTTCCCTGAGCCCCTCCCCCTTATTGGATAGAGGCGGGACATGATGTCACATGTTTCAGGCACAGGGGAGGAGTTTCAGGCAGGAGGGGTCGAGCTTGGCTGGGGATACCAATGAATACTGGGGTCCCGTCCTGTAGCCTGCCCAAGACTCCTCCCCCCAGTGCCTGAAACATGGTGCACTGTGCTGATTGGATATGGAAGCAGAGGTGGGAGGAGCATGTCTCCATATCCAATCAGAGCACAGTGCACCATGTTTCAGGCACCAGGGGGAGGAGTTTCAGGCAGGAGGGGGTGGAGCTTGGCTGGGGATACCAATAATTATTGGGGTCCCCTCCTGTAACCTGCCTCAGACTCCTCCCCCCCAGTGCCTGGAACATGATACACTGTGCTCTGATTGGATATGGAGGCAGAGGAGCATATTGTGACATGTTTCAGGCATGGGGGGGGGAGGAGTTTGGCAGACTAACGAATATTGGGGTCCCCTCCTGAAAACACGTGACCCTAAGCTCCTCTCCAGTCTACTTCCCCCCAAGCTCCTCCCCCCCTCATCCAATCAGAAGCCGGGCTCCTGTGTGGCCCCTCAGTGAGGTCCTCCTGTGTCTGGGCCCTGATGGAAACTTTCCCCTCTTCACACACGTGTTACTGGTAGAGTCAGCTTCCATCAGAGCCTTCTCACACAGGAGAGTCCTCACATGTCTCCTCTATACCCCTCCCCCATCCTCCCTCACACACGAGGCCTCCTCCTCTCCTAGGCCCGGATCCGCTCTATGTCCCCCCATCCCATGTCCTCCTCCCCGGGGGGGCCTCCCGCTCTCCCCTCCTCAGTCCCGGTCCCCCCTCTGGCCCCCGGGGAGGATGAAGGTCTCCGCTCTCCCCGCACTCACTGGCATCTTCTCAGGTTGAGGCCGCCGCAGAAAAGGAGGCAGACCGGAAACCGAGCCCGCAATATAAGGAGAGGAGACGGAAGTGACGTCACGGCGAGAGGGGGCCGCCATCTTGGTGGTGGCAGAGGGGAATTCTAATCCGAATTGCGACCCCCGGAGGGGACGGGGGGAGGAGCCTGGGGCCTCAGGGGACCAATTGTGGGCTGGGGGTGTCTGTGTGCCCGGAACCGGGAGGAGAGGGGTGAGAGGAGGCCGGGATACCCGACTATGGTGAGACACCATGGGGGAGACAAGCCGGGACATGTCCGGGGGGGTCATGTGATCTCTGACGTCATCACTATTATTATTATTATACCTCTATAGTACTACAAATACTAGTATAACAAAGTCATATTATTATTATTATAGAATAAAATGTATTATTAATAATATTGTCATTATTATTCCAACATCTACTATTTATTATTATATCATATATTATTTATTATTTTTATCATGTTCTATTTTATATATACTGTATATCATTATCATATATTATTTATTATTATTATTATATCATATATTATATATTATTTATTATTATTATTATATCATTATCATATTATTATCATCATGTTCTATTTTATATATACTGTATATCATTATCATATATTATTTATAATTATATATAATTTATGTATTATTATTATATCATATCTTATATTATATATTATTTATTATTATTATATAGTTGTATTTATTATTATTATATCATATATTATTTATTATTATTATTATATCATTATCATATTATTTATTATTATTATCATGTTCTATTTTATATATGCTGTATATCATTATCATATATTATTTATTATTATTATTATTATAATATCATATATTATATTATATATTATTTATTATTATTATTATTATTGTTATATCATATATTATTTATTATTTTTATATCATTATCTTATGATTTATTATTATTATCAACATGTTCTATTTTATACATACTGTATATCATTATCATATATTATTTATTATTATTATATCATTTATTTATTATTATTATATCATATCTTATATTATATATTATTTATTATTATTATATCATTATCATATTATTTATTATTATTATTATCATGTTCTATTTTATATATACTGTATATCATTATCATATATTATTTATTATTATATCATATCATATATTATTTATTATTATTATGTCATTTATTATTATTATTATCATATTATTTATTATTATTATTATCATGTTCTATTTTATATATACTTTATATCATTATCATATATTATTATTATTATTATATCATATATTAAATGATATAATATTTATTATTATTATATCATATATTATTAATTATTATTATATCATGTTCTATTTTATATATATATATATATATATATATATATATATATATATATATATATATATATATATATTTATATACCTCTATAGTACTACCAATATTAGTATAACAAAGTCATATTATTATAGAATTAAATGTATTATTATTAATATTGTCATTATTATTCGAACATATACCATTTATTATTATTATATCATTATCATATTTATTATTATATCATGTTCTATTTTTTATATATATATATATCATTATTATTATTCCAACTCTGACATCTACCATTTATTATTATTATTATTATATCATATAATATAGTATTATTACTTTCTATTATTATTCATTATATATATATGTATTAGTATTAGGTCTAGGCCTTTTTCTGACATTTGTTGCTTACAAGTTAAAATCTTTATTTTTTTGCTGGAAAATTACTTAGGTCCCCCAAACATTATATATATATTTGCAGAGACCCTAGAGCCGGGGCGTCAAACTCAATTTCATTGCGGCCTCATCAGCATTATGATTGTCCTCAAAGGTTGTATCTGTAAGATTAGATGTCCAGCGCATCAGTGTCCATCAGTGTCACCTATCAGTGTCCATCAGTGCTGCCTATCAGTGTCCATCAGTGCCGCCTATCAGTGCCACCTATCAGTGTCCATTAGTGCCGCCTATCCGTGCCACCCATCAGTGCAGCCTATCGGTGTCCATCAGTGCCGCCTATCCGTTCCGCTCATCAGTGCAGCCTATCAGTGTCCATCAGTGCAGCCTATCAGTGTCCATCAGTGCAGACTATCCGTGCCGCCCATCAGAGCAGCTTATCAGTGTCCATCAGTGCAGCCTATCAGTGTCCATCAGTGCAGCCTATCGGTGTCCATCAGTGCAGCCTATCAGTGTCCATCAGAGCAGCTTATCAGTGTCCATCAGTGCAGCTTATCAGTGTCCATCAGTGCAGCCTATCGGTGTCCATCAGTGCAGCCTATCGGTGTCCATCAGTGCAGCCTATCAGTGTCCATCAGTGCCGCCTATCAGTGTCCATCAGTGCAGCCTATCGGTGTCCATCAGTGCCGCATATCCGTGCCACTCATCAGTACAGCCTATCAGTGTCCATCAGAGCAGCTTATCAGTGTCCATCAGTGCAGCTTATCAGTGTCCATCAGTGCAGCCTATCGGTGTCCATCAGTGCCGCCTATTAGTGCCGCCCATCAGTGCAGCCTATCAGTGTCCATCAGAGCAGCTTATCAGTGTCCATCAGTGCAGCCTATCGGTGTCCATCAGTGCCGCCTATCCGTGCCACCCATCAGAGCAGCTTAACAGTGTCCATCAGTGCAGCTTATCAGTGTCCATCAGTGCAGCCTATCAGTGTCCATCAGTGCAGCCTATCGGTGTCCATCAGTGCTGCCTATTAGTGCCGCCCATCAGTGCAGCCTATCAGTGTCCATCAGAGCAGCTTATCAGTGTCCATCAGTGCCGCCTATCAGTGTCCATCAGTGCCGTCTATCCGTGCCACCCATCAGAGCAGCTTATCAGTGTCCATCAGTGCAGCTTATCAGTGTCCATCAGTGCAGCCTATCAGTGTCCATCAGTGCTGCCTATTAGTGCCGCCCATCAGAGCAGCTTATCAGTGTCCACCAGTGCAGCTTATCAGTGTCCATCAGTGCAGCCTATCAGTGTCCATCAGTGCAGCCTATCGGTGTCCATCAGTGCCGCCTATTCGTGCCACCCATCAGTGCAGCCTATCAGTGTCCATCAGTGCAGCCTATCAGTGTCCATCAGAGCAGCTTATCAGTGTCCATCAGTGCCGCCTATCAGTGTCCATCAGTGCCGCCTATCCGTGCCACCCATCAGAGCAGCTTATCAGTGTCCACCAGTGCAGCTTATCAGTGTCCATCAGTGCAGCCTATCAGTGTCCATCAGTGCCGCCTATCAGTGTCCATCAGTGCAGCCTATCGGTGTCCATCAGTGCCCCCTATCCGTGCCACCCATCAGTGCAGCCTATCAGTGTCCATCAGAGCAGCTTATCAGTGTCCATCAGTGCAGCTTATCAGTGTCCATCAGTGCAGCCTATCGGTGTCCATCAGAGCAGCCTATTAGTGCCGCCCATCAGTGCAGCCTATCAGTGTCCATCAGAGCAGCTTATCAGTGTCCATCAGTGCCGCCTATCAGTGTCCATCAGTGCAGCCTATCGGTGTCCATCAGTGCAGCCTATCCGTGCTGCCCATCAGAGCAGCTTATCAGTGTCCATCAGTGCAGCTTATCAGTGTCCATCAGTGCAGCCTATCAGTGTCCATCAGTGCCGCCTATCCGTGCCGCTCATTAGTACAGCCTATCGGTGTCCATCAGAGCAGCTTATCAGTGTCCATCAGAGCAGCTTATCAGTGTCCATCAGTGCAGCTTATCAGTGTCCATCAGTGCAGCCTATCAGTGTCCATCAGTGCAGCCTATCAGTGTCCATCAGTGCCGCCTATCAGTGTCCATCAGTGCAGCCTATCAGTGTCCATCAGAGCAGCTTATCAGTGTCAATCAGTGCCGCCTATCAGTGTCCATCAGTGCAGCCTATCAGTGTCCATCAGTGCAGCCTATCCGTGCCTCCCATCAGAGCAGCTTATCAGTGTCCATCAGTGCAGCTTATCAGTGTCCATCAGTGCAGCCTATCGGTGTCCATCAGTGCAGCCTATCGGTGTCCATCAGTGCCGCCTATCCGTGCCGCTCATTAGTGCAGCCTATCGGTGTCCATCAGTGCAGCCTATCAGTGTCCATCAGAGCAGCTTATCAGTGTCCATCAGTGCAGCTTATCAGTGTCCATCAGTGCAGCCTATCAGTGTCCATCAGTGCCGCCTATCAGTGTCCATCAGTGCAGCCTATCGGTGTCCATCAGTGCCGCCTATCCGTGCCACCCATCAGAGCAGCTTATCAGTGTCCATCAGTGCAGCTAATCAGTGTCCATCAGTGCAGCCTATCAGTGTCCATCAGTGCAGCCTATCGGTGTCCATCAGTGCCGCCTATTAGTGCCGCCCATCAGTGCAGCCTATCAGTGTCCATCAGAGCAGCTTATCAGTGTCCATCAGTGCCGCCTATCAGTGTCCATCAGTGCCGCCTATCCGTGCCACCCATCAGAGCAGCTTATCAGTGTCCATCAGTGCAGCTTATCAGTGTCCATCAGTGCAGCCTATCAGTGTCCATCAGTGCAGCCTATCAGTGTCCATCAGTGCCGCCTATCAGTGTCCATCAGTGCAGCCTATCGGTGTCCATCAGTGCCGCCTATCCGTGCCACCCATCAGTGCAGCCTATCAGTGTCCATCAGAGCAGCTTATCAGTGTCCATCAGTGCAGCCTATCGGTGTCCATCAGAGCAGCCTATTAGTGCCGCCCATCAGTGCAGCCTATCAGTGTCCATCAGAGCAGCTTATCAGTGTCCATCAGTGCCGCCTATCAGTGTCCATCAGTGCCGCCTATCCGTGCCACCCATCAGAGCAGCTTGTCAGTGTCCATCAGTGCAGCCTATCGGTGTCCATCAGTGCAGCCTATCCGTGCCGCCCATCAGAGCAGCTTATCAGTGTCCATCAGTGCAGCTTATCAGTGTCCATCAGTGCAGCCTATCAGTGTCCATCAGTGCAGCCTATCGGTGTCCATCAGTGCCGCCTATCCGTGCCGCTCATTAGTACAGCCTATCGGTGTCCATCAGTGCAGCCTATCAGTGTCCATCAGAGCAGCTTATCAGTGTCCATCAGTGCAGCTTATCAGTGTCCATCAGTGCAGCCTATCAGTGTCCATCAGTGCCGCCTATCAGTGTCCATCAGTGCAGCCTATCAGTGTCCATCAGTGCCGCCTATCAGTGTCCATCAGTGCCGCCTATCAGTGTCCATCAGTGCAGCCTATCGGTGTCCATCAGTGCCGCCTATCCGTGCCACCCATCAGTGCAGCCTATCAGTGTCCATCAGAGCAGCTTATCAGTGTCCATCAGTGCAGCTTATCAGTGTCCATCAGTGCAGCCTATCGGTGTCCATCAGAGCAGCCTATTTGTGCCGCCCATCAGTGCAGCCTATCAGTGTCCATCAGAGCAGCTTATCAGTGTCAATCAGTGCCGCCTGTCAGTGTCCATCAGTGCAGCCTATCGGTGTCCATCAGTGCAGCCTATCCGTGCCGCCCATCAGAGCAGCTTATCAGTGTCCATCAGTGCAGCTTATCAGTGTCCATCAGTGCAGCCTATCAGTGTCCATCAGTGCAGCCTATCGGTGTCCATCAGTGCCGCCTATCCGTGCCGCTCATTAGTGCAGCCTATCGGTGTCCATCAGTGCAGCCTATCAGTGTCCATCAGAGCAGCTTATCAGTGTCCATCAGTGCAGCTTATCAGTGTCCATCAGTGCAGCCTATCAGTGTCCATCAGTGCCGCCTATCAGTGTCCATCAGTGCCGCCTATCAGTGTCCATCAGTGCAGCCTATCGGTGTCCATCAGTGCCGCCTATCCGTGCCACTCATTAGTGCAGCCTATCGGTGTCCATCAGTGCAGCCTATCAGTGTCCATCAGAGCAGCTTATCAGTGTCCATCAGTGCAGCCTATCAGTGTCCATCAGTGCCACCTATCCGTGCCGCTCATTAGTGCAGCCTATCGGTGTCCATCAGTGCCGCCTATCCGTGCCGCTCATCAGTGCAGCCTATCAGTGTCCATCAGAGCAGCTTATCAGTGTCCATCAGTGCAGCTTATCAGTGTCCATCAGTGCAGCCTATCAGTGTCCATCAGTGCCGCCTATCAGTGTCCATCAGTGCAGCTTATCAGTGTCCATCAGTGTCCATCAGTGCCACCTATCCGTGCCGCTCATTAGTGCAGCCTATCGGTGTCCATCAGTGCAGCCTATCAGTGTCCATCAGTGCAGCCTATCGGTGTCCATCAGTGCAGCCTATCAGTGTCCATCAGTGCCGCCTATCAGTGTCCATCGGTGCAGCCTATCGGTGTCCATCAGTGCCGCCTATCCGTGCCACCCATCAGTGCAGCCTATCAGTGTCCATCAGAGCAGCTTATCAGTGTCCATCAGTGCAGCCTATCGGTGTCCATCAGAGCAGCTTATCAGTGTCCATCAGTGCAGCTTATCAGTGTCCATCAGTGCAGCCTATCGGTGTCCATCAGAGCAGCCTATTAGTGCCGCCCATCAGTGCAGCCTATCAGTGTCCATCAGGCCACCTATCAGCACCCAGCAGTGAAAAAGAAAAATTACTTATTTGCAAAATTTTATAACAGAAACAAATCTTGTCTTTTTTCGTTTATTTAGCAAAAAAAAAGCAAATAGCAAACAAATCACTTTGTGCTGATTAAATACCGACCAAAAATGAAAGCTCTATCTGTGTGAAAAAATGATAACAATGTAGAATGTTACATGACTGAGTAATTGTCATTCAAAGTGTGACAGCGCTGAAAAGTGGCCTGGGCAGGAAGGTGGGGGGGAGGGAGGTGCCCGGTAGGCAAGTGGTTAATACCGCTTCGAGAGCTGCATACAGGGTTCAATTAAATTGCAAGGAGGCCCGCGATTCGCTGAGTGTTGGCACCAAACTGAGGAAGTCCCCTCCCCCACTCTTTCTTGGATAGAACAGCTACCACCTTGCTGATGACGGAACCCAGAATGCATATTTTTCCAGAACTTTACTTTGCCCCACAGGAGCGCCACCCACAGAAGCGCCACGTTCTGTAGTCATCATTTGTCAGCCATCTGCCCTCTTCACCTCCTCTGTCCCTAGAAGCACCGCAGAGTTAGGACCTCCTCCCCCACGTCTACCAAGTCCGCAGCATTCAGAGGAATCAAGGTGCCCTCGTTAGTATACCCGTCTCTCCCTATGTCCCCCCCCGTCCATAGCTCTGCCCAAGCGGGCACGCTTCCAGATGGCGCCCACATCCCCAGGACTTCATTGATGTGTGCTGATGAGGCTGCACTGATGGGCACTGATATGCGGCAATGATAGGTGGCACTGATAGGCACTGATAAGGCAGCACTGATAGGTTACACTGATAGGTGACATTGATGGGCACTGACTGATAAGGCAGCACTGATAGGTGGCATTGATGTGCGCTGATGAGGCTGCTCTGATGGGCACTGATATGCGGCAATGATGGGCACTGATAGTGGGCACTGATAAGGCAGCACTGATAGTTGGCACTGATAAGGCAGCACTGATAGGTTGCACTGATATAGGTGGCATTGAAATGCACTGATAAGGCAGCACTGATAAGGCAGCACTGATAGGTGGTTCTGATGGGCACTGATGAGGCGGCACTGATGATGAGGCACTGATTGACAGTACTGATGGGCACTGGTAGGTGGCACTGATGAGGCGGCACTGAAGGGCATTGATAGGCAGCACTGATAGGTGGTACTGATAATGAGGCACTGATTGGCAGCACTGATGGGCACTGATAAGGCAGCACTGATAGGTGACACTGATAGGTGGTTCTGATAATGAGGCACTGATTGGCAGCACTGATGGGCACTGATAAGGCAGCACTGATAGGTGGCATTGATGTGCTCTGATGAGGCTGCACTGATGGGCACTGATATGCGGCAATGATGGGCACTGATAAAGCAGCACTGATAGGTGGCATTGATATGCACTGATAGTGGGCACTGATAAGGCAGCACTGATAGTTGGCACTGATAGGTTGCACTGATAGGTGGCATTGATATGCACTGATGGGTGGCACTGATGGGCACTGATAAGGCAGCACTGATAGGTGGTTCTGATGGGCACTGATGAGGCAGCACTGATAGGTGGCACTGATGATGAGGCACTGATTGGCAGTATTGATGGGCACTGGTAGGTGGCACTGATGAGGCGGCACTGAAGGGCACTGATAGGCAGCACTGATAGGTGGTACTGATAATGAGGCACTGATTGGCAGCACTGATAGGTGATACTGATAGGTGGTACTGATAATGAGGCACTGATTGACAGCACTGATGGGCACTGATAAGGCAGCACTGATAGTGGCATTGATGTGCGCTGATGAGGCTGCACTGATGGGCACTGATATGCGACATTGATGGGCACTGATAAAGCAGCACTGATAGGTGGCATTGATATGCACTGATAGTGGGCACTGATAAGGCAGCACCGATAGGTTGCACTGATAGGCGGCACTGATAGGTGGCATTGATATGCACTGATAGTGGGCACTGATAAGGCAGCACTGATAAGGCAGCACCGATAGGTTGCACTGATAGGTGGAATTGATATGCACTGATAGGTGGCACTGATAAGGCAGCACTGATAGTTGGCACTGATAAGGCAGCACTGATAGGTGGCATTGATTGGCACTGATAAGGCAGCACTGATAGGTGGTTCTGATGGGCACTGATGAGGCGGCACTGAAGGGTACTGATAGGCAGCACTGATAGGTGGCACTGATGATGAGGCACTCATAGGCACTGATTGGCAGTACTGATGGGCACTGATAGGTGGCACTGGTGGGCACTGGTAGGTGGCACTGATGAGGCGGCACTGATAGGCAGCACTGGTAGGTGGTACTGATAATGAGGCACTGATTGGCAGTACTGATGGGCACTGATAGGTGGCACTGGTGGGCACTGGTAGGTGGCTCTAGTGGGCACTGATAGGTTGTACTGATAATGAGGCACTGATTGTCAGTACTGATGGGCACTGGTAGGTGGCACTGATAGGTAGCACTGGTGGGCACTGCTTAGCGGCAGTGCTGTCCGTGTGCGGGACCGATGTCCCTTTTACACGAGCCGGTCATCGGCTTATTTTTTCTCCTCATGCTCTCAGCGTGAGGGGGAAAAAAAAGCAGATTATCGGCTTCTGTTTACATCACGTGATCAGCTGTGTCCCGGGGGGCGTGCAGGTGGCGCGAGCACGGGAGGACGTCCATGCTCGCCCTTCCTGGGGTCTTTCGGCTATAGCGCGGACTTCAAGTGGTTAAGGGCCCTTGGGCAGCAGCTGACTTCATCCGTACAGCTCTGGGATGTTTGGCTTCCATGTCCCCTTCTCACTAGGCCCCTCCCACACTGGCATATATATGGACAATAACTCCACCCATTACATTACTAAGGAGGTACTTGAAAGGGGACCTAGCACCCAATTACAGAATTCCTTATACTATACTATACTGGGAATAGAGCCATCTAGTGGCAGACAACCTAACTGCACCTGTCAACACACTAACAATTTGGCATGCAATATTTCTTTTTTTGGTTTATTTATTTATTTTGCAACATCACATGAAATAATAAGAGTCAGTTCATCAACATAAAATATCCAATGTGAAGTAAATACCACCAAAAAAATATATAATTTTTTTTAAGTCAAATCTCTAAAACAGATGTACAGACCTGGGAACTCAGCACAGGGATGGTGGGAACCCCTCATAATGGGCACAGCGGGTGTACAGACCCGGGAACTCAGCACAGGGATGGTGGGGACCCCTCATAATGGGCACAGCGGGTGTACAGACCCGGGAACTCAGCACAGGGATGGTGGGGACCCCTCATAATGGGCACAGCGGGTGTACAGACCCGGGAACTCAGCACAGGGATGGTGGGAACCCCTCATAATGGGCACAGCGGGTGTACAGATCCGGGAACTCAGCACAGGGATGGTGGGAACCCCTCATAATGGGCACAGCGGGTGTACAGACCCGGGAACTCAGCACAGGGATGGTGGGAACCCCTCATAATGGGCACAGCGGGTGTACAGACCCGGGAACTCAGCACAGGGATGGTGGGAACCCCTCATAATGGGCACAGCGGGTGTACAGACCCGGGAACTCAGCACAGGGATGGTGGGAACCCCTCATAATGGGCACAGCGGGTGTACAGACCCGGGAACTCAGCACAGGGATGGTGGGAACCCCTCATAATGGGCACAGCGGGTGTACAGACCCGGGAACTCAGCACAGGGGTGGTGGGAACCCCTCATAATGGGCACATCGGGTGTACAGACCCAGGAACTCAGCACAGGGATGGTGGGAACCCCTCATAATGGGCACAGCGGGGTACAGACCCGGGAACTCAGCACAGGGATGGTGGGAACCCCTCATAATGGGCACAGCGGGTGTACAGACCCGGGAACTCAGCACAGGGATGGTGGGAACCCCTCATAATGGGCACAGCGGGTGTACAGACCCGGGAACTCAGCTCAGGGATGGTGGGAACCCCTCATAATGGGCACAGCGGGTGTACAGACCCAGGAACTCAGCACAGGGATGGTGGGAACCCCTCATAATGGGCACAGCGGGTGTACAGACCCGGGAACTCAGCACAGGGATGGTGGGAACCCCTCATAATGGGCACAGCGGGTGTACAGACCCGGGAACTCAGCACAGGGATGGTGGGAACCCCTCATAATGGGCACAGCGGGTGTACAGACCCGGGAACTCAGCACAGGGATGGTGGGAACCCCTCATAGTGGGCACAGCGGGTGTACAGACCTGGGAACTCAGCACAGGGATGGTGGGAACCCCTCATAGTGGGCACAGCGGGGGTACAGACCCGGGAACTCAGCACAGGGATAGTGGGAACCCCTCATAGTGGGCACAGCGGGTGTACAGACCCGGGAACTCAGCACAGGGATGGTGGGAACCCCTCATAATGGGCACAGCGGGTGTACAGACCCGGGAACTCAGCACAGGGATGGTGGGAACCCCTCATAATGGCACAGCGGGTGTACAGACCCAGGAACTCAGCACAGGGATGGTGGGAACTCCTCATAATGGGCACAGCGGGTGTACAGACCCGGGAACTCAGCACAGGGATGGTGGGAACCCCTCATAATGGGCACAGCGGGTGTACAGACACGGGAACTCAGCATAGGGATGGTGGGAACCCCTCATAATGGGCACAGCGGGTGTACAGACCCAGGAACTCAGCACAGGGATGGTGGGAACTCCTCATAATGGGCACAGCGGGTGTACAGACCCGGGAACTCAGCACAGGGATGGTGGGAACTCCTCATAATGGGCACAGCGGGTGTACAGACCCGGGAACTCAGCACAGGGATGGTGGGAACTCCTCATAATGGGCACAACGGGTGTACAGACCCGGGAACTCAGCACAGGGATGGTGGGAAATCCTAATGGGCACAGCGGGTGTACAGACCCGGGAACTCAGCACAGGGATGGTGGGAACCCCTCATAATGGGCACAGCGGGGGTACAGACCCAGGAACTCAGCACAGGGATGGTGGGAACCCCTCATAATGGGCACAGCGGGTGTACAGACCCGGGAACTCAGCACAGGGATGGTGAGAACCCCTCATAATGGGCACAGCGGGTGTACAGACCCGGGAACTCAGCACAGGGATGGTGGGAACCCCTCATAATGGGCACAGCGGGTGTACAGACCCAGGAACTCAGCACAGGGATGGTGGGAACCCCTCATAATGGGCACAACGGGTGTACAGACCCGGGAACTCAGCACAGGGATGGTGGGAACCCCTCATAATGGGCACAGCGGGTGTACAGACCTGGGAACTCAGCACAGGGATGGTGGGAACCCCTCATAATGGGCACAGCGGGTGTACAGACCCGGGAACTCGGCACAGGGATGGTGGGAACCTCTCATAATGGGCACAGCGGGTGTACAGACCCGGGAACTCAGCACAGGGATGGTGGGAACCTCTCATAATGGGCACAGTGGGTGTACAGACCCGGGAACTCAGCACAGGGATGGTGGGAACCCCTCATAATGGGCACAGCGGGTGTACAGACCCGGGAACTCAGCACAGGGATGGTGGGAACCCCTCATAATGGGCACAGCGGGTGTACAGACCCGGGAACTCAGCACAGGGATGGTGGGAACCCCTCATAATGGGCACAGCGGGTGTACAGACCCGGGAACTCAGCACAGGGATGGTGGAAACCCCTCATAATGGGCACAGCGGGTGTACATATCCGGGAACTCAGCACAGGGATGGTGGGAACCCCTCATAATGGGCACAGCGGGTGTACAGACCCGGGAACTCAGCACAGGGATGGTGGGGACCCCTCATAATGGGCACAGCGGGTGTACAGACCCAGGACCTCAGCACAGGGATGGTGGGAACCCCTCATAATGGGCACAGCGGGTGTACAGACCCGGGAACTCAGCACAGGGATGGTGGGAACTCCTCATAATGGGCACATTGGGTGTACAGACCCGGGAACTCAGCACAGGGATGGTGGGAACCCCTCATAATGGGCACAGCGGGTGTACAGACCCGGGAACTCAGCACAGGGATGGTGGGGACCCCTCATAATGGGCACAGAGGGTGTACAGACCCGGGAACTCAGCACAGGGATGGTGGGAACCCCTCATAATGGGCACAGCGGGTGTACAGACCCGGGAACTCAGCACAGGGATGGTGGGAACCCCTCATAATGGGCACAGCGGGTGTACAGACCCGGGAACTCAGCACAGGGATGGTGGGAACCCCTCATAATGGGCACAGCGGGTGTACAGACCCGGGAACTCAGCACAGGGATGGTGGGAACCCCTCATAATGGGCACAGCGGGTGTACAGACCCGGGAACTCAGCACAGGGATGGTGGGAACCCCTCATAATGGGCACAGCGGGTGTACAGACCCGGGAACTCAGCACAGGGGTGGTGGGAACCCCTCATAATGGGCACATCGGGTGTACAGACCCAGGAACTCAGCACAGGGATGGTGGGAACCCCTCATAATGGGCACAGCGGGTGTACAGACCCGGGAACTCAGCACAGGGATGGTGGGAATCCCTCATAATGGGCACAGCGGGTGTACAGACCCGGGAACTCAGCACAGGGATGGTGGGAACCCCTCATAATGGGCACAGCGGGTGTACAGACCCGGGAACTCAGCACAGGGATGGTGGGAACCCCTCATAATGGGCACAGCGGGTGTACAGACCCGGGAACTCAGCACAGGGATGGTGGGAACCCCTCATAATGGGCACAGCGGGTGTACAGACCCGGGAACTCAGCACAGGGATGGTGGGAACCCCTCATAATGGGCACAGCGGGTGTACAGACCCGGGAACTCAGCACAGGGATGGTGGGAACCCCTCATAATGGGCACAGCGGGTGTACAGACCCGGGAACTCAGCACAGGGATGGTGGGAACCCCTCATAGTGGGCACAGCGGGGGTACAGACCCGGGAACTCAGCACAGGGATGGTGGGAACCCCTCATAGTGGGCACAGCGGGTGTACAGACCCGGGAACTCAGCACAGGGATGGTGGGAACCCCTCATAATGGGCACAGCGGGTGTACAGACCCGGGAACTCAGCACAGGGATGGTGGGGACCCCTCATAATGGGCACAGCGGGTGTACAGACCCGGGAACTCAGCACAGGGATGGTGGGAACCCCTCATAATGGGCACAGCGGGTGTACAGACCCGGGAACTCAGCACAGGGATGGTGGGAACTCCTCATAATGGGCACATTGGGTGTACAGACCCGGGAACTCAGCACAGGGATGGTGGGAACCCCTCATTATGGGCACAGCGGGTGTACAGACCCGGGAACTCAGCACAGGGATGGTGGGGACCCCTCATAATGGGCACAGCGGGTGTACAGACCCGGGAACTCAGCACAGGGATGGTGGGAACCCCTCATAATGGGCACAGCGGGTGTACAGACCCGGGAACTCAGCACAGGGATGGTGGGAACCCCTCATAATGGGCACAGCGGGTGTACAGACCCGGGAACTCAGCACAGGGATGGTGGGAACCCCTCATAATGGGCACAGCGGGTGTACAGACCCGGGAACTCAGCACAGGGATGGTGGGAACCCCTCATAATGGGCACAGCGGGTGTACAGACCCGGGAACTCAGCACAGGGGTGGTGGGAACCCCTCATAATGGGCACATCGGGTGTACAGACCCAGGAACTCAGCACAGGGATGGTGGGAACCCCTCATAATGGGCACAGCGGGTGTACAGACCCGGGAACTCAGCACAGGGATGGTGGGAACCCCTCATAATGGGCACAGCGGGTGTACAGACCCGGGAACTCAGCACAGGGATGGTGGGAACCCCTCATAATGGGCACAGCGGGTGTACAGACCCGGGAACTCAGCACAGGGATGGTGGGAACCCCTCATAATGGGCACAGCGGGTGTACAGACCCAGGAACTCAGCACAGGGATGGTGGGAACCCCTCATAATGGGCACAGCGGGTGTACAGACCCGGGAAATCAGCACAGGGATGGTGGGAACCCCTCATAATGGGCACAGCGGGTGTACAGACCCGGGAACTCAGCACAGGGATGGTGGGAACCCCTCATAATGGGCACAGCGGGTGTACAGACCCGGGAACTCAGCACAGGGATGGTGGGAACCCCTCATAGTGGGCACAGCGGGTGTACAGACCTGGGAACTCAGCACAGGGATGGTGGGAACCCCTCATAGTGGGCACAGCGGGGGTACAGACCTGGGAACTCAGCACAGGGATAGTGGGAACCCCTCATAGTGGGCACAGCGGGTGTACAGACCCGGGAACTCAGCACAGGGATGGTGGGAACCCCTCATAATGGGCACAGCGGGTGTACAGACCCGGGAACTCAGCACAGGGATGGTGGGAACCCCTCATAATGGCACAGCGGGTGTACAGACCCAGGAACTCAGCACAGGGATGGTGGGAACTCCTCATAATGGGCACAGCGGGTGTACAGACCCGGGAACTCAGCACAGGGATGGTGGGAACCCCTCATAATGGGCACAGCGGGTGTACAGACCCGGGAACTCAGCATAGGGATGGTGGGAACCCCTCATAATGGGCACAGCGGGTGTACAGACCCAGGAACTCAGCACAGGGATGGTGGGAACGCCTCATAATGGCACAGCGGGTGTACAGACCCGGGAACTCAGCACAGGGATGGTGGGAACTCCTCATAATGGGCACAGCGGGTGTACAGACCCGGGAACTCAGCACAGGGATGGTGGGAACCCCCCATCATGGGCACAGCGGGTGTACAGACCCAGGAACTCAGCACAGGGATGGTGGGAACTCCTCATAATGGGCACAACGGGTGTACAGACCCGGGAACTCAGCACAGGGATGGTGGGAAATCCTAATGGGCACAGCGGGTGTACAGACCCGGGAACTCAGCACAGGGATGGTGGGAACCCCTCATAATGGGCACAGCGGGTGTACAGACCCAGGAACTCAGCACAGGGATGGTGGGAACCCCTCATAATGGGCACAGCGGGTGTACAGACCCGGGAACTCAGCACAGGGATGGTGAGAACCCCTCATAATGGGCACAGCGGGTGTACAGACCCGGGAACTCAGCACAGGGATGGTGGGAACCCCTCATAATGGGCACAGCGGGTGTACAGACCCGGGAACTCAGCACAGGGATGGTGGGAACCCCTCATAATGGGCACAGCGGGTGTACAGACCCGGGAACTCAGCACAGGGATGGTGGGAACCCCTCATAATGGGCACAGCGAGTGTACAGACCCGGGAACTCAGCACAGGGATGGTGGGAACCCCTCATAGTGGGTACAGCGGGTGTACAGACCTGGGAACTCAGCACAGGAAAGGTGGGAACCCCTCATAGTGGGCACAGCAGGGGTACAGACCCAGGAACTCAGCACAGGGATGGTGGGAACCCCTCATAGTGGGCACAGCGGGTGTACAGACCCGGGAACTCAGCACAGGGATGGTGGGAACCCCTCATAATGGGCACAGCGGGTGTACAGACCCGGGAACTCAGCACAGGGATGGTGGGAACCCCTCATAATGGCACAGCGGGTGTACAGACCCAGGAACTCAGCACAGGGATGGTGGGAACTCCTCATAATGGGCACAGCTGGTGTACAGACCCGGGAACTCAGCACAGGGATGGTGGGAACCCCTCATAATGGGCACAGCGGGTGTACAGACCCGGGAACTCAGCACAGGGATGGTGGGAACCCCTCATAATGGCACAGCAGGTGTACAGACCCGGGAACTCAGCACAGGGATGGTGGGAACTCCTCATAATGGGCACAGCGGGTGTACAGACCCGGGAACTCAGCACAGGGATGGTGGGAACCCCTCATAGTGGGCACAGCGGGGGTACAGACCCAGGAACTCAGCACAGGGATGGTGGGAACCCCTCATAGTGGGCACAGCAGGTGTACAGACCCGGGAACTCAGCACAGGGATGGTGGGAACCCCTCATAATGGGCACAGCGGGTGTACAGACCCGGGAACTCAGCACAGGGATGGTGGGAACCCCTCATAATGGCACAGCGGGTGTACAGACCCAGGAACTCAGCACAGGGATGGTGGGAACCCCTCATAGTGGGCACAGCAGGTGTACAGACCCGGGAACTCAGCACAGGGATGGTGGGAACCCCTCATAATGGGCACAGCGGGTGTACAGACCCGGGAACTCAGCACAGGGATGGTGGGAACCCCTCATAATGGGCACAGCGGGTGTACAGACCCGGGAACTCAGCACAGGGATGGTGGGAACCCCTCATAATGGGCACAGCGGGTGTACAGACCCGGGAACTCAGCACAGGGATGGTGGGAACTCCTCATAATGGGCACAGCGGGTGTACAGACCCAGGAACTCAGCACAGGGATGGTGGGAACCCCTCATAATGGGCACAGCGGGTGTACAGACCCGGGAACTCAGCACAGGGATGGTGGGAACCCCTCATAATGGGCACAGCGGGTGTACAGACCCGGGAACTCAGCACAGGGATGGTGGGAACCCCTCATAATGGGCACAGCGGGTGTACAGACCCGGGAACTCAGCACAGGGATGGTGGGAACTCCTCATAATGGGCACAGCGGGTGTACAGACCCAGGAACTCAGCACAGGGATGGTGGGAACCCCTCATAATGGGCACAGCGGGTGTACAGACCCGGGAACTCAGCACAGGGATGGTGGGAACCCCTCATAATGGGCACAGCGGGTGTACAGACCCGGGAACTCAGCACAGGGATGGTGGGAACCCCTCATAATGGGCACAGCGGGTGTACAGACCCGGGAACTCAGCACAGGGATGGTGGGAACCCCTCATAATGGGCACAGCGGGTGTACAGACCCGGGAACTCAGCACAGGGATGGTGGGAACCCCTCATAATGGGCACAGCGGGTGTACAGACCCGGGAACTCAGCACAGGGGTGGTGGGAACTCCTCATAATGGCCACATTGGGTGTACAGACCCGGGAACTCAGCACAGGGATGGTGGGAACCCCTCATAATGGGCACAGCGGGTGTACAGACCCGGGAACTCAGCACAGGGATGGTGGGAACCCCTCATAAGGGGCACAGCGGGTGTACAGACCCGGGAACTCAGCACAGGGATGGTGGGAACCCCTCATAATGGGCACAGCGGGTGTACAGACCCGGGAACTCAGCATAGGGATGGTGGGAACCCCTCATAATGGGCACAGCGGGTGTACAGACCCGGGAACTCAGCACAGGGATGGTGGGAACCCCTCATAATGGGCACAGCGGGTGTACAGACCCGGGAACTCAGCACAGGGATGGTGGGAACCCCTCATAATGGGCACAGCGGGTGTACAGACCCGGGAACTCAGCATAGGGATGGTGGGAACCCCTCATAATGGGCACAGCGGGTGTACAGACCCGGGAACTCAGCACAGGGATGGTGGGAACCCCTCATAATGGGCACAGCGGGTGTACAGACCCGGGAACTCAGCACAGGGATGGTGGGAACCCCTCATAATGGGCACAGCGGGTGTACAGACCCGGGAACTCAGCACAGGGATGGTGGGAACCCCTCATAGTGGGCACAGCGGGGGTACAGACCTGGGAACTCAGCACAGGGATGGTGGGAACCCCTCATAGTGGGCACAGCGGGGGTACAGACCTGGGAACTCAGCACAGGGATAGTGGGAACCCCTCATAGTGGGCACAGCGGGTGTACAGACCCGGGAACTCAGCACAGGGATGGTGGGAACCCCTCATAATGGGCACAGCGGGTGTACAGACCCGGGAACTCAGCACAGGGATGGTGGGAACCCCTCATAATGGCACAGCGGGTGTACAGACCCAGGAACTCAGCACAGGGATGGTGGGAACTCCTCATAATGGGCACAGCGGGTGTACAGACCCGGGAACTCAGCACAGGGATGGTGGGAACCCCTCATAATGGGCACAGCGGGTGTACAGACCCGGGAACTCAGCATAGGGATGGTGGGAACCCCTCATAATGGGCACAGCGGGTGTACAGACCCAGGAACTCAGCACAGGGATGGTGGGAACGCCTCATAATGGCACAGCGGGTGTACAGACCCGGGAACTCAGCACAGGGATGGTGGGAACTCCTCATAATGGGCACAGCGGGTGTACAGACCCGGGAACTCAGCACAGGGATGGTGGGAACCCCCCATCATGGGCACAGCGGGTGTACAGACCCAGGAACTCAGCACAGGGATGGTGGGAACTCCTCATAATGGGCACAACGGGTGTACAGACCCGGGAACTCAGCACAGGGATGGTGGGAAATCCTAATGGGCACAGCGGGTGTACAGACCCGGGAACTCAGCACAGGGATGGTGGGAACCCCTCATAATGGGCACAGCGGGTGTACAGACCCAGGAACTCAGCACAGGGATGGTGGGAACCCCTCATAATGGGCACAGCGGGTGTACAGACCCGGGAACTCAGCACAGGGATGGTGAGAACCCCTCATAATGGGCACAGCGGGTGTACAGACCCGGGAACTCAGCACAGGGATGGTGGGAACCCCTCATAATGGGCACAGCGGGTGTACAGACCCGGGAACTCAGCACAGGGATGGTGGGAACCCCTCATAATGGGCACAGCGGGTGTACAGACCCGGGAACTCAGCACAGGGATGGTGGGAACCCCTCATAATGGGCACAGCGAGTGTACAGACCCGGGAACTCAGCACAGGGATGGTGGGAACCCCTCATAGTGGGTACAGCGGGTGTACAGACCTGGGAACTCAGCACAGGAAAGGTGGGAACCCCTCATAGTGGGCACAGCAGGGGTACAGACCCAGGAACTCAGCACAGGGATGGTGGGAACCCCTCATAGTGGGCACAGCGGGTGTACAGACCCGGGAACTCAGCACAGGGATGGTGGGAACCCCTCATAATGGGCACAGCGGGTGTACAGACCCGGGAACTCAGCACAGGGATGGTGGGAACCCCTCATAATGGCACAGCGGGTGTACAGACCCAGGAACTCAGCACAGGGATGGTGGGAACTCCTCATAATGGGCACAGCGGGTGTACAGACCCGGGAACTCAGCACAGGGATGGTGGGAACCCCTCATAATGGGCACAGCGGGTGTACAGACCCGGGAACTCAGCACAGGGATGGTGGGAACCCCTCATAATGGCACAGCAGGTGTACAGACCCGGGAACTCAGCACAGGGATGGTGGGAACCCCTCATAATGGGCACAGCGGGTGTACAGACCCGGGAACTCAGCACAGGGATGGTGGGAACCCCTCATAGTGGGCACAGCGGGTGTACAGACCTGGGAACTCAGCACAGGGATGGTGGGAACCCCTCATAGTGGGCACAGCGGGGGTACAGACCCAGGAACTCAGCACAGGGATGGTGGGAACCCCTCATAGTGGGCACAGCGGGTGTACAGACCCGGGAACTCAGCACAGGGATGGTGGGAACCCCTCATAATGGGCACAGCGGGTGTACAGACCCGGGAACTCAGCACAGGGATGGTGGGAACCCCTCATAATGGCACAGCGGGTGTACAGACCCAGGAACTCAGCACAGGGATGGTGGGAACCCCTCATAATGGGCACAGCGGGTGTACAGACCCGGGAACTCAGCACAGGGATGGTGGGAACCCCTCATAATGGGCACAGCGGGTGTACAGACCCGGGAACTCAGCACAGGGATGGTGGGAACCCCTCATAATGGCACAGCAGGTGTACAGACCCGGGAACTCAGCACAGGGATGGTGGGAACCCCTCATAATGGGCACAGCGGGTGTACAGACCCAGGAACTCAGCACAGGGATGGTGGGAACTCCTCACAATGGGCACAACGGGTGTACAGACCCGGGAACTCAGCACAGGGATGGTGGGAACCCCTCATAATGGGCACAGCGGGTGTACAGACCCGGAAACTCAGCACAGGGATGGTGGGAACTCCTCATAATGGGCACAGCGGGTGTACAGACCCAGGAACTCAGCACAGGGATGGTGGGAACCCCTCATAATGGGCACAGCGGGTGTACAGACCCGGGAACTCAGCACAGGGATGGTGGGAACCCCTCATAATGGGCACAGCGGGTGTACAGACCCGGGAACTCAGCACAGGGATGGTGGGAACTCCTCATAATGGGCACAGCGGGTGTACAGACCCGGGAACTCAGCACAGGGATGGTGGGAACCCCTCATAATGGGCACAGCGGGTGTACAGACCCGGGAACTCAGCACAGGGGTGGTGGGAACTCCTCATAATGGCCACATTGGGTGTACAGACCCAGGAACTCAGCACAGGGATGGTGGGAACCCCTCATAATGGGCACAGCGGGTGTACAGACCCGGGAACTCAGCACAGGGATGGTGGGAACCCCTCATAATGGGCACAGCGGGTGTACAGACCCGGGAACTCAGCACAGGGATGGTGGGAACCCCTCATAATGGGCACAGCGGGTGTACAGACCCGGGAACTCAGCATAGGGATGGTGGGAACCCCTCATAATGGGCACAGCGGGTGTACAGACCCGGGAACTCAGCACAGGGATGGTGGGAACCCCTCATAATGGGCACAGCGGGTGTACAGACCCGGGAACTCAGCACAGGGATGGTGGGAACCCCTCATAATGGGCACAGCGGGTTTACAGACCCGGGAACTCAGCACAGGGATGGTGGGAACTCCTCATAATGGGCACAGCGGGTGTACAGACCCAGGAACTCAGCACAGGGATGGTGAGAACCCCTCATAATGGGCACAGCGGGTGTACAGACCCGGGAACTCAGCACAGGGATGGTGGGAACCCCTCATAATGGGCACAGCGGGTGTACAGACCCGGGAACTCAGCACAGGGATGGTGGGAACCCCTCATAATGGGCACAGCGGGTGTACAGACCCGGGAACTCAGCACAGGGATGGTGGGAACCCCTCATAATGGGCACAGCGGGTGTACAGACCCGGGAACTCAGCACAGGGGTGGTGGGAACTCCTCATAATGGCCACATTGGGTGTACAGACCCAGGAACTCAGCACAGGGATGGTGGGAACCCCTCATAATGGGCACAGCGGGTGTACAGACCCGGGAACTCAGCACAGGGATGGTGGGAACCCCTCATAATGGGCACAGCGGGTGTACAGACCCGGGAACTCAGCACAGGGATGGTGGGAACCCCTCATAATGGGCACAGCGGGTGTACAGACCCGGGAACTCAGCATAGGGATGGTGGGAACCCCTCATAATGGGCACAGCGGGTGTACAGACCCAGGAACTCAGCACAGGGATGGTGGGAACCCCTCATAATGGGCACAGCGGGTGTACAGACCCGGGAACTCAGCACAGGGATGGTGGGAACCCCTCATAATGGGCACAGCGGGTGTACAGACCCGGGAACTCAGCATAGGGATGGTGGGAACCCCTCATAATGGGCACAGCGGGTGTACAGACCCAGGAACTCAGCACAGGGATGGTGGGAACCCCTCATAATGGGCACAGCGGGTGTACAGACCCGGGAACTCAGCACAGGGATGGTGGGAACCCCTCATAATGGGCACAGCGGGTGTACAGACCCGGGAACTCAGCACAGGGATGGTGGGAACCCCTCATAGTGGGCACAGCGGGTGTACAGACCTGGGAACTCAGCACAGGGATGGTGGGAACCCCTCATAGTGGGCACAGCGGGGGTACAGACCTGGGAACTCAGCACAGGGATAGTGGGAACCCCTCATAGTGGGCACAGCGGGTGTACAGACCCGGGAACTCAGCACAGGGATGGTGGGAACCCCTCATAATGGGCACAGCGGGTGTACAGACCCGGGAACTCAGCACAGGGATGGTGGGAACCCCTCATAATGGCACAGCGGGTGTACAGACCCAGGAACTCAGCACAGGGATGGTGGGAACTCCTCATAATGGGCACAGCGGGTGTACAGACCCGGGAACTCAGCACAGGGATGGTGGGAACCCCTCATAATGGGCACAGCGGGTGTACAGACCCGGGAACTCAGCATAGGGATGGTGGGAACCCCTCATAATGGGCACAGCGGGTGTACAGACCCAGGAACTCAGCACAGGGATGGTGGGAACGCCTCATAATGGCACAGCGGGTGTACAGACCCGGGAACTCAGCACAGGGATGGTGGGAACTCCTCATAATGGGCACAGCGGGTGTACAGACCCGGGAACTCAGCACAGGGATGGTGGGAACCCCCCATCATGGGCACAGCGGGTGTACAGACCCAGGAACTCAGCACAGGGATGGTGGGAACTCCTCATAATGGGCACAACGGGTGTACAGACCCGGGAACTCAGCACAGGGATGGTGGGAAATCCTAATGGGCACAGCGGGTGTACAGACCCGGGAACTCAGCACAGGGATGGTGGGAACCCCTCATAATGGGCACAGCGGGTGTACAGACCCAGGAACTCAGCACAGGGATGGTGGGAACCCCTCATAATGGGCACAGCGGGTGTACAGACCCGGGAACTCAGCACAGGGATGGTGAGAACCCCTCATAATGGGCACAGCGGGTGTACAGACCCGGGAACTCAGCACAGGGATGGTGGGAACCCCTCATAATGGGCACAGCGGGTGTACAGACCCGGGAACTCAGCACAGGGATGGTGGGAACCCCTCATAATGGGCACAGCGGGTGTACAGACCCGGGAACTCAGCACAGGGATGGTGGGAACCCCTCATAATGGGCACAGCGAGTGTACAGACCCGGGAACTCAGCACAGGGATGGTGGGAACCCCTCATAGTGGGTACAGCGGGTGTACAGACCTGGGAACTCAGCACAGGAAAGGTGGGAACCCCTCATAGTGGGCACAGCAGGGGTACAGACCCAGGAACTCAGCACAGGGATGGTGGGAACCCCTCATAGTGGGCACAGCGGGTGTACAGACCCGGGAACTCAGCACAGGGATGGTGGGAACCCCTCATAATGGGCACAGCGGGTGTACAGACCCGGGAACTCAGCACAGGGATGGTGGGAACCCCTCATAATGGCACAGCGGGTGTACAGACCCAGGAACTCAGCACAGGGATGGTGGGAACTCCTCATAATGGGCACAGCGGGTGTACAGACCCGGGAACTCAGCACAGGGATGGTGGGAACCCCTCATAATGGGCACAGCGGGTGTACAGACCCGGGAACTCAGCACAGGGATGGTGGGAACCCCTCATAATGGCACAGCAGGTGTACAGACCCGGGAACTCAGCACAGGGATGGTGGGAACCCCTCATAATGGGCACAGCGGGTGTACAGACCCGGGAACTCAGCACAGGGATGGTGGGAACCCCTCATAGTGGGCACAGCGGGTGTACAGACCTGGGAACTCAGCACAGGGATGGTGGGAACCCCTCATAGTGGGCACAGCGGGGGTACAGACCCAGGAACTCAGCACAGGGATGGTGGGAACCCCTCATAGTGGGCACAGCGGGTGTACAGACCCGGGAACTCAGCACAGGGATGGTGGGAACCCCTCATAATGGGCACAGCGGGTGTACAGACCCGGGAACTCAGCACAGGGATGGTGGGAACCCCTCATAATGGCACAGCGGGTGTACAGACCCAGGAACTCAGCACAGGGATGGTGGGAACCCCTCATAATGGGCACAGCGGGTGTACAGACCCGGGAACTCAGCACAGGGATGGTGGGAACCCCTCATAATGGGCACAGCGGGTGTACAGACCCGGGAACTCAGCACAGGGATGGTGGGAACCCCTCATAATGGCACAGCAGGTGTACAGACCCGGGAACTCAGCACAGGGATGGTGGGAACCCCTCATAATGGGCACAGCGGGTGTACAGACCCAGGAACTCAGCACAGGGATGGTGGGAACTCCTCACAATGGGCACAACGGGTGTACAGACCCGGGAACTCAGCACAGGGATGGTGGGAACCCCTCATAATGGGCACAGCGGGTGTACAGACCCGGAAACTCAGCACAGGGATGGTGGGAACTCCTCATAATGGGCACAGCGGGTGTACAGACCCAGGAACTCAGCACAGGGATGGTGGGAACCCCTCATAATGGGCACAGCGGGTGTACAGACCCGGGAACTCAGCACAGGGATGGTGGGAACCCCTCATAATGGGCACAGCGGGTGTACAGACCCGGGAACTCAGCACAGGGATGGTGGGAACTCCTCATAATGGGCACAGCGGGTGTACAGACCCGGGAACTCAGCACAGGGATGGTGGGAACCCCTCATAATGGGCACAGCGGGTGTACAGACCCGGGAACTCAGCACAGGGGTGGTGGGAACTCCTCATAATGGCCACATTGGGTGTACAGACCCAGGAACTCAGCACAGGGATGGTGGGAACCCCTCATAATGGGCACAGCGGGTGTACAGACCCGGGAACTCAGCACAGGGATGGTGGGAACCCCTCATAATGGGCACAGCGGGTGTACAGACCCGGGAACTCAGCACAGGGATGGTGGGAACCCCTCATAATGGGCACAGCGGGTGTACAGACCCGGGAACTCAGCATAGGGATGGTGGGAACCCCTCATAATGGGCACAGCGGGTGTACAGACCCGGGAACTCAGCACAGGGATGGTGGGAACCCCTCATAATGGGCACAGCGGGTGTACAGACCCGGGAACTCAGCACAGGGATGGTGGGAACCCCTCATAATGGGCACAGCGGGTTTACAGACCCGGGAACTCAGCACAGGGATGGTGGGAACTCCTCATAATGGGCACAGCGGGTGTACAGACCCAGGAACTCAGCACAGGGATGGTGGGAACCCCTCATAATGGGCACAGCGGGTGTACAGACCCGGGAACTCAGCACAGGGATGGTGGGAACCCCTCATAATGGGCACAGCGGGTGTACAGACCCGGGAACTCAGCACAGGGATGGTGGGAACCCCTCATAATGGGCACAGCGGGTGTACAGACCCGGGAACTCAGCACAGGGATGGTGGGAACCCCTCATAATGGGCACAGCGGGTGTACAGACCCGGGAACTCAGCACAGGGGTGGTGGGAACTCCTCATAATGGCCACATTGGGTGTACAGACCCAGGAACTCAGCACAGGGATGGTGGGAACCCCTCATAATGGGCACAGCGGGTGTACAGACCCGGGAACTCAGCACAGGGATGGTGGGAACCCCTCATAATGGGCACAGCGGGTGTACAGACCCGGGAACTCAGCACAGGGATGGTGGGAACCCCTCATAATGGGCACAGCGGGTGTACAGACCCGGGAACTCAGCATAGGGATGGTGGGAACCCCTCATAATGGGCACAGCGGGTGTACAGACCCAGGAACTCAGCACAGGGATGGTGGGAACCCCTCATAATGGGCACAGCGGGTGTACAGACCCGGGAACTCAGCACAGGGATGGTGGGAACCCCTCATAATGGGCACAGCGGGTGTACAGACCCGGGAACTCAGCATAGGGATGGTGGGAACCCCTCATAATGGGCACAGCGGGTGTACAGACCCAGGAACTCAGCACAGGGATGGTGGGAACCCCTCATAATGGGCACAGCGGGTGTACAGACCCGGGAACTCAGCACAGGGATGGTGGGAACCCCTCATAATGGGCACAGCGGGTGTACAGACCCGGGAACTCAGCACAGGGATGGTGGGAACCCCTCATAGTGGGCACAGCGGGTGTACAGACCTGGGAACTCAGCACAGGGATGGTGGGAACCCCTCATAGTGGGCACAGCGGGGGTACAGACCTGGGAACTCAGCACAGGGATAGTGGGAACCCCTCATAGTGGGCACAGCGGGTGTACAGACCCGGGAACTCAGCACAGGGATGGTGGGAACCCCTCATAATGGGCACAGCGGGTGTACAGACCCGGGAACTCAGCACAGGGATGGTGGGAACCCCTCATAATGGCACAGCGGGTGTACAGACCCAGGAACTCAGCACAGGGATGGTGGGAACTCCTCATAATGGGCACAGCGGGTGTACAGACCCGGGAACTCAGCACAGGGATGGTGGGAACCCCTCATAATGGGCACAGCGGGTGTACAGACCCGGGAACTCAGCATAGGGATGGTGGGAACCCCTCATAATGGGCACAGCGGGTGTACAGACCCAGGAACTCAGCACAGGGATGGTGGGAACGCCTCATAATGGCACAGCGGGTGTACAGACCCGGGAACTCAGCACAGGGATGGTGGGAACCCCCCATCATGGGCACAGCGGGTGTACAGACCCAGGAACTCAGCACAGGGATGGTGGGAACTCCTCATAATGGGCACAACGGGTGTACAGACCCGGGAACTCAGCACAGGGATGGTGGGAAATCCTAATGGGCACAGCGGGTGTACAGACCCGGGAACTCAGCACAGGGATGGTGGGAACCCCTCATAATGGGCACAGCGGGTGTACAGACCCAGGAACTCAGCACAGGGATGGTGGGAACCCCTCATAATGGGCACAGCGGGTGTACAGACCCGGGAACTCAGCACAGGGATGGTGAGAACCCCTCATAATGGGCACAGCGGGTGTACAGACCCGGGAACTCAGCACAGGGATGGTGGGAACCCCTCATAATGGGCACAGCGGGTGTACAGACCCGGGAACTCAGCACAGGGATGGTGGGAACCCCTCATAATGGGCACAGCGGGTGTACAGACCCGGGAACTCAGCACAGGGATGGTGGGAACCCCTCATAATGGGCACAGCGAGTGTACAGACCCGGGAACTCAGCACAGGGATGGTGGGAACCCCTCATAGTGGGTACAGCGGGTGTACAGACCTGGGAACTCAGCACAGGAAAGGTGGGAACCCCTCATAGTGGGCACAGCAGGGGTACAGACCCAGGAACTCAGCACAGGGATGGTGGGAACCCCTCATAGTGGGCACAGCGGGTGTACAGACCCGGGAACTCAGCACAGGGATGGTGGGAACCCCTCATAATGGGCACAGCGGGTGTACAGACCCGGGAACTCAGCACAGGGATGGTGGGAACCCCTCATAATGGCACAGCGGGTGTACAGACCCAGGAACTCAGCACAGGGATGGTGGGAACTCCTCATAATGGGCACAGCGGGTGTACAGACCCGGGAACTCAGCACAGGGATGGTGGGAACCCCTCATAATGGGCACAGCGGGTGTACAGACCCGGGAACTCAGCACAGGGATGGTGGGAACCCCTCATAATGGCACAGCAGGTGTACAGACCCGGGAACTCAGCACAGGGATGGTGGGAACCCCTCATAATGGGCACAGCGGGTGTACAGACCCGGGAACTCAGCACAGGGATGGTGGGAACCCCTCATAGTGGGCACAGCGGGTGTACAGACCTGGGAACTCAGCACAGGGATGGTGGGAACCCCTCATAGTGGGCACAGCGGGGGTACAGACCCAGGAACTCAGCACAGGGATGGTGGGAACCCCTCATAGTGGGCACAGCGGGTGTACAGACCCGGGAACTCAGCACAGGGATGGTGGGAACCCCTCATAATGGGCACAGCGGGTGTACAGACCCGGGAACTCAGCACAGGGATGGTGGGAACCCCTCATAATGGCACAGCGGGTGTACAGACCCAGGAACTCAGCACAGGGATGGTGGGAACCCCTCATAATGGGCACAGCGGGTGTACAGACCCGGGAACTCAGCACAGGGATGGTGGGAACCCCTCATAATGGGCACAGCGGGTGTACAGACCCGGGAACTCAGCACAGGGATGGTGGGAACCCCTCATAATGGCACAGCAGGTGTACAGACCCGGGAACTCAGCACAGGGATGGTGGGAACCCCTCATAATGGGCACAGCGGGTGTACAGACCCAGGAACTCAGCACAGGGATGGTGGGAACTCCTCACAATGGGCACAACGGGTGTACAGACCCGGGAACTCAGCACAGGGATGGTGGGAACCCCTCATAATGGGCACAGCGGGTGTACAGACCCGGAAACTCAGCACAGGGATGGTGGGAACTCCTCATAATGGGCACAGCGGGTGTACAGACCCAGGAACTCAGCACAGGGATGGTGGGAACCCCTCATAATGGGCACAGCGGGTGTACAGACCCGGGAACTCAGCACAGGGATGGTGGGAACCCCTCATAATGGGCACAGCGGGTGTACAGACCCGGGAACTCAGCACAGGGATGGTGGGAACCCCTCATAATGGGCACAGCGGGTGTACAGACCCGGGAACTCAGCACAGGGATGGTGGGAACCCCTCATAATGGGCACAGCGGGTGTACAGACCCGGGAACTCAGCACAGGGATGGTGGGAACCCCTCATAATGGGCACAGCGAGTGTACAGACCCGGGAACTCAGCACAGGGATGGTGGGAACCCCTCATAGTGGGTACAGCGGGTGTACAGACCTGGGAACTCAGCACAGGAAAGGTGGGAACCCCTCATAGTGGGCACAGCAGGGGTACAGACCCAGGAACTCAGCACAGGGATGGTGGGAACCCCTCATAGTGGGCACAGCGGGTGTACAGACCCGGGAACTCAGCACAGGGATGGTGGGAACCCCTCATAATGGGCACAGCGGGTGTACAGACCCGGGAACTCAGCACAGGGATGGTGGGAACCCCTCATAATGGCACAGCGGGTGTACAGACCCAGGAACTCAGCACAGGGATGGTGGGAACTCCTCATAATGGGCACAGCTGGTGTACAGACCCGGGAACTCAGCACAGGGATGGTGGGAACCCCTCATAATGGGCACAGCGGGTGTACAGACCCGGGAACTCAGCACAGGGATGGTGGGAACCCCTCATAATGGCACAGCAGGTGTACAGACCCGGGAACTCAGCACAGGGATGGTGGGAACCCCTCATAATGGGCACAGCGGGTGTACAGACCCGGGAACTCAGCACAGGGATGGTGGGAACCCCTCATAGTGGGCACAGCGGGTGTACAGACCTGGGAACTCAGCACAGGGATGGTGGGAACCCCTCATAGTGGGCACAGCGGGGGTACAGACCCAGGAACTCAGCACAGGGATGGTGGGAACCCCTCATAGTGGGCACAGCAGGTGTACAGACCCGGGAACTCAGCACAGGGATGGTGGGAACCCCTCATAATGGGCACAGCGGGTGTACAGACCCGGGAACTCAGCACAGGGATGGTGGGAACCCCTCATAATGGCACAGCGGGTGTACAGACCCAGGAACTCAGCACAGGGATGGTGGGAACCCCTCATAGTGGGCACAGCAGGTGTACAGACCCGGGAACTCAGCACAGGGATGGTGGGAACCCCTCATAATGGGCACAGCGGGTGTACAGACCCGGGAACTCAGCACAGGGATGGTGGGAACCCCTCATAATGGGCACAGCGGGTGTACAGACCCGGGAACTCAGCACAGGGATGGTGGGAACCCCTCATAATGGGCACAGCGGGTGTACAGACCCGGGAACTCAGCACAGGGATGGTGGGAACTCCTCATAATGGGCACAGCGGGTGTACAGACCCAGGAACTCAGCACAGGGATGGTGGGAACCCCTCATAATGGGCACAGCGGGTGTACAGACCCGGGAACTCAGCACAGGGATGGTGGGAACCCCTCATAATGGGCACAGCGGGTGTACAGACCCGGGAACTCAGCACAGGGATGGTGGGAACCCCTCATAATGGGCACAGCGGGTGTACAGACCCGGGAACTCAGCACAGGGATGGTGGGAACTCCTCATAATGGGCACAGCGGGTGTACAGACCCAGGAACTCAGCACAGGGATGGTGGGAACCCCTCATAATGGGCACAGCGGGTGTACAGACCCGGGAACTCAGCACAGGGATGGTGGGAACCCCTCATAATGGGCACAGCGGGTGTACAGACCCGGGAACTCAGCACAGGGATGGTGGGAACCCCTCATAATGGGCACAGCGGGTGTACAGACCCGGGAACTCAGCACAGGGATGGTGGGAACCCCTCATAATGGGCACAGCGGGTGTACAGACCCGGGAACTCAGCACAGGGATGGTGGGAACCCCTCATAATGGGCACAGCGGGTGTACAGACCCGGGAACTCAGCACAGGGGTGGTGGGAACTCCTCATAATGGCCACATTGGGTGTACAGACCCGGGAACTCAGCACAGGGATGGTGGGAACCCCTCATAATGGGCACAGCGGGTGTACAGACCCGGGAACTCAGCACAGGGATGGTGGGAACCCCTCATAAGGGGCACAGCGGGTGTACAGACCCGGGAACTCAGCACAGGGATGGTGGGAACCCCTCATAATGGGCACAGCGGGTGTACAGACCCGGGAACTCAGCATAGGGATGGTGGGAACCCCTCATAATGGGCACAGCGGGTGTACAGACCCGGGAACTCAGCACAGGGATGGTGGGAACCCCTCATAATGGGCACAGCGGGTGTACAGACCCGGGAACTCAGCACAGGGATGGTGGGAACCCCTCATAATGGGCACAGCGGGTGTACAGACCCGGGAACTCAGCATAGGGATGGTGGGAACCCCTCATAATGGGCACAGCGGGTGTACAGACCCGGGAACTCAGCACAGGGATGGTGGGAACCCCTCATAATGGGCACAGCGGGTGTACAGACCCGGGAACTCAGCACAGGGATGGTGGGAACCCCTCATAATGGGCACAGCGGGTGTACAGACCCGGGAACTCAGCACAGGGATGGTGGGAACCCCTCATAGTGGGCACAGCGGGGGTACAGACCTGGGAACTCAGCACAGGGATGGTGGGAACCCCTCATAGTGGGCACAGCGGGGGTACAGACCTGGGAACTCAGCACAGGGATAGTGGGAACCCCTCATAGTGGGCACAGCGGGTGTACAGACCCGGGAACTCAGCACAGGGATGGTGGGAACCCCTCATAATGGGCACAGCGGGTGTACAGACCCGGGAACTCAGCACAGGGATGGTGGGAACCCCTCATAATGGCACAGCGGGTGTACAGACCCAGGAACTCAGCACAGGGATGGTGGGAACTCCTCATAATGGGCACAGCGGGTGTACAGACCCGGGAACTCAGCACAGGGATGGTGGGAACCCCTCATAATGGGCACAGCGGGTGTACAGACCCGGGAACTCAGCATAGGGATGGTGGGAACCCCTCATAATGGGCACAGCGGGTGTACAGACCCAGGAACTCAGCACAGGGATGGTGGGAACGCCTCATAATGGCACAGCGGGTGTACAGACCCGGGAACTCAGCACAGGGATGGTGGGAACTCCTCATAATGGGCACAGCGGGTGTACAGACCCGGGAACTCAGCACAGGGATGGTGGGAACCCCCCATCATGGGCACAGCGGGTGTACAGACCCAGGAACTCAGCACAGGGATGGTGGGAACTCCTCATAATGGGCACAACGGGTGTACAGACCCGGGAACTCAGCACAGGGATGGTGGGAAATCCTAATGGGCACAGCGGGTGTACAGACCCGGGAACTCAGCACAGGGATGGTGGGAACCCCTCATAATGGGCACAGCGGGTGTACAGACCCAGGAACTCAGCACAGGGATGGTGGGAACCCCTCATAATGGGCACAGCGGGTGTACAGACCCGGGAACTCAGCACAGGGATGGTGAGAACCCCTCATAATGGGCACAGCGGGTGTACAGACCCGGGAACTCAGCACAGGGATGGTGGGAACCCCTCATAATGGGCACAGCGGGTGTACAGACCCGGGAACTCAGCACAGGGATGGTGGGAACCCCTCATAATGGGCACAGCGGGTGTACAGACCCGGGAACTCAGCACAGGGATGGTGGGAACCCCTCATAATGGGCACAGCGAGTGTACAGACCCGGGAACTCAGCACAGGGATGGTGGGAACCCCTCATAGTGGGTACAGCGGGTGTACAGACCTGGGAACTCAGCACAGGAAAGGTGGGAACCCCTCATAGTGGGCACAGCAGGGGTACAGACCCAGGAACTCAGCACAGGGATGGTGGGAACCCCTCATAGTGGGCACAGCGGGTGTACAGACCCGGGAACTCAGCACAGGGATGGTGGGAACCCCTCATAATGGGCACAGCGGGTGTACAGACCCGGGAACTCAGCACAGGGATGGTGGGAACCCCTCATAATGGCACAGCGGGTGTACAGACCCAGGAACTCAGCACAGGGATGGTGGGAACTCCTCATAATGGGCACAGCGGGTGTACAGACCCGGGAACTCAGCACAGGGATGGTGGGAACCCCTCATAATGGGCACAGCGGGTGTACAGACCCGGGAACTCAGCACAGGGATGGTGGGAACCCCTCATAATGGCACAGCAGGTGTACAGACCCGGGAACTCAGCACAGGGATGGTGGGAACCCCTCATAATGGGCACAGCGGGTGTACAGACCCGGGAACTCAGCACAGGGATGGTGGGAACCCCTCATAGTGGGCACAGCGGGTGTACAGACCTGGGAACTCAGCACAGGGATGGTGGGAACCCCTCATAGTGGGCACAGCGGGGGTACAGACCCAGGAACTCAGCACAGGGATGGTGGGAACCCCTCATAGTGGGCACAGCGGGTGTACAGACCCGGGAACTCAGCACAGGGATGGTGGGAACCCCTCATAATGGGCACAGCGGGTGTACAGACCCGGGAACTCAGCACAGGGATGGTGGGAACCCCTCATAATGGCACAGCGGGTGTACAGACCCAGGAACTCAGCACAGGGATGGTGGGAACCCCTCATAATGGGCACAGCGGGTGTACAGACCCGGGAACTCAGCACAGGGATGGTGGGAACCCCTCATAATGGGCACAGCGGGTGTACAGACCCGGGAACTCAGCACAGGGATGGTGGGAACCCCTCATAATGGCACAGCAGGTGTACAGACCCGGGAACTCAGCACAGGGATGGTGGGAACCCCTCATAATGGGCACAGCGGGTGTACAGACCCAGGAACTCAGCACAGGGATGGTGGGAACTCCTCACAATGGGCACAACGGGTGTACAGACCCGGGAACTCAGCACAGGGATGGTGGGAACCCCTCATAATGGGCACAGCGGGTGTACAGACCCGGAAACTCAGCACAGGGATGGTGGGAACTCCTCATAATGGGCACAGCGGGTGTACAGACCCAGGAACTCAGCACAGGGATGGTGGGAACCCCTCATAATGGGCACAGCGGGTGTACAGACCCGGGAACTCAGCACAGGGATGGTGGGAACCCCTCATAATGGGCACAGCGGGTGTACAGACCCGGGAACTCAGCACAGGGATGGTGGGAACTCCTCATAATGGGCACAGCGGGTGTACAGACCCGGGAACTCAGCACAGGGATGGTGGGAACCCCTCATAATGGGCACAGCGGGTGTACAGACCCGGGAACTCAGCACAGGGGTGGTGGGAACTCCTCATAATGGCCACATTGGGTGTACAGACCCAGGAACTCAGCACAGGGATGGTGGGAACCCCTCATAATGGGCACAGCGGGTGTACAGACCCGGGAACTCAGCACAGGGATGGTGGGAACCCCTCATAATGGGCACAGCGGGTGTACAGACCCGGGAACTCAGCACAGGGATGGTGGGAACCCCTCATAATGGGCACAGCGGGTGTACAGACCCGGGAACTCAGCATAGGGATGGTGGGAACCCCTCATAATGGGCACAGCGGGTGTACAGACCCGGGAACTCAGCACAGGGATGGTGGGAACCCCTCATAATGGGCACAGCGGGTGTACAGACCCGGGAACTCAGCACAGGGATGGTGGGAACCCCTCATAATGGGCACAGCGGGTTTACAGACCCGGGAACTCAGCACAGGGATGGTGGGAACTCCTCATAATGGGCACAGCGGGTGTACAGACCCAGGAACTCAGCACAGGGATGGTGAGAACCCCTCATAATGGGCACAGCGGGTGTACAGACCCGGGAACTCAGCACAGGGATGGTGGGAACCCCTCATAATGGGCACAGCGGGTGTACAGACCCGGGAACTCAGCACAGGGATGGTGGGAACCCCTCATAATGGGCACAGCGGGTGTACAGACCCGGGAACTCAGCACAGGGATGGTGGGAACCCCTCATAATGGGCACAGCGGGTGTACAGACCCGGGAACTCAGCACAGGGGTGGTGGGAACTCCTCATAATGGCCACATTGGGTGTACAGACCCAGGAACTCAGCACAGGGATGGTGGGAACCCCTCATAATGGGCACAGCGGGTGTACAGACCCGGGAACTCAGCACAGGGATGGTGGGAACCCCTCATAATGGGCACAGCGGGTGTACAGACCCGGGAACTCAGCACAGGGATGGTGGGAACCCCTCATAATGGGCACAGCGGGTGTACAGACCCGGGAACTCAGCATAGGGATGGTGGGAACCCCTCATAATGGGCACAGCGGGTGTACAGACCCAGGAACTCAGCACAGGGATGGTGGGAACCCCTCATAATGGGCACAGCGGGTGTACAGACCCGGGAACTCAGCACAGGGATGGTGGGAACCCCTCATAATGGGCACAGCGGGTGTACAGACCCGGGAACTCAGCATAGGGATGGTGGGAACCCCTCATAATGGGCACAGCGGGTGTACAGACCCAGGAACTCAGCACAGGGATGGTGGGAACCCCTCATAATGGGCACAGCGGGTGTACAGACCCGGGAACTCAGCACAGGGATGGTGGGAACCCCTCATAATGGGCACAGCGGGTGTACAGACCCGGGAACTCAGCACAGGGATGGTGGGAACCCCTCATAGTGGGCACAGCGGGTGTACAGACCTGGGAACTCAGCACAGGGATGGTGGGAACCCCTCATAGTGGGCACAGCGGGGGTACAGACCTGGGAACTCAGCACAGGGATAGTGGGAACCCCTCATAGTGGGCACAGCGGGTGTACAGACCCGGGAACTCAGCACAGGGATGGTGGGAACCCCTCATAATGGGCACAGCGGGTGTACAGACCCGGGAACTCAGCACAGGGATGGTGGGAACCCCTCATAATGGCACAGCGGGTGTACAGACCCAGGAACTCAGCACAGGGATGGTGGGAACTCCTCATAATGGGCACAGCGGGTGTACAGACCCGGGAACTCAGCACAGGGATGGTGGGAACCCCTCATAATGGGCACAGCGGGTGTACAGACCCGGGAACTCAGCATAGGGATGGTGGGAACCCCTCATAATGGGCACAGCGGGTGTACAGACCCAGGAACTCAGCACAGGGATGGTGGGAACGCCTCATAATGGCACAGCGGGTGTACAGACCCGGAAACTCAGCACAGGGATGGTGGGAACTCCTCATAATGGGCACAGCGGGTGTACAGACCCGGGAACTCAGCACAGGGATGGTGGGAACCCCCCATCATGGGCACAGCGGGTGTACAGACCCAGGAACTCAGCACAGGGATGGTGGGAACTCCTCATAATGGGCACAACGGGTGTACAGACCCGGGAACTCAGCACAGGGATGGTGGGAAATCCTAATGGGCACAGCGGGTGTACAGACCCGGGAACTCAGCACAGGGATGGTGGGAACCCCTCATAATGGGCACAGCGGGTGTACAGACCCAGGAACTCAGCACAGGGATGGTGGGAACCCCTCATAATGGGCACAGCGGGTGTACAGACCCGGGAACTCAGCACAGGGATGGTGAGAACCCCTCATAATGGGCACAGCGGGTGTACAGACCCGGGAACTCAGCACAGGGATGGTGGGAACCCCTCATAATGGGCACAGCGGGTGTACAGACCCGGGAACTCAGCACAGGGATGGTGGGAACCCCTCATAATGGGCACAGCGGGTGTACAGACCCGGGAACTCAGCACAGGGATGGTGGGAACCCCTCATAATGGGCACAGCGAGTGTACAGACCCGGGAACTCAGCACAGGGATGGTGGGAACCCCTCATAGTGGGTACAGCGGGTGTACAGACCTGGGAACTCAGCACAGGAAAGGTGGGAACCCCTCATAGTGGGCACAGCAGGGGTACAGACCCAGGAACTCAGCACAGGGATGGTGGGAACCCCTCATAGTGGGCACAGCGGGTGTACAGACCCGGGAACTCAGCACAGGGATGGTGGGAACCCCTCATAATGGGCACAGCGGGTGTACAGACCCGGGAACTCAGCACAGGGATGGTGGGAACCCCTCATAATGGCACAGCGGGTGTACAGACCCAGGAACTCAGCACAGGGATGGTGGGAACTCCTCATAATGGGCACAGCGGGTGTACAGACCCGGGAACTCAGCACAGGGATGGTGGGAACCCCTCATAATGGGCACAGCGGGTGTACAGACCCGGGAACTCAGCACAGGGATGGTGGGAACCCCTCATAATGGCACAGCAGGTGTACAGACCCGGGAACTCAGCACAGGGATGGTGGGAACCCCTCATAATGGGCACAGCGGGTGTACAGACCCGGGAACTCAGCACAGGGATGGTGGGAACCCCTCATAGTGGGCACAGCGGGTGTACAGACCTGGGAACTCAGCACAGGGATGGTGGGAACCCCTCATAGTGGGCACAGCGGGGGTACAGACCCAGGAACTCAGCACAGGGATGGTGGGAACCCCTCATAGTGGGCACAGCGGGTGTACAGACCCGGGAACTCAGCACAGGGATGGTGGGAACCCCTCATAATGGGCACAGCGGGTGTACAGACCCGGGAACTCAGCACAGGGATGGTGGGAACCCCTCATAATGGCACAGCGGGTGTACAGACCCAGGAACTCAGCACAGGGATGGTGGGAACCCCTCATAATGGGCACAGCGGGTGTACAGACCCGGGAACTCAGCACAGGGATGGTGGGAACCCCTCATAATGGGCACAGCGGGTGTACAGACCCGGGAACTCAGCACAGGGATGGTGGGAACCCCTCATAATGGCACAGCAGGTGTACAGACCCGGGAACTCAGCACAGGGATGGTGGGAACCCCTCATAATGGGCACAGCGGGTGTACAGACCCAGGAACTCAGCACAGGGATGGTGGGAACTCCTCACAATGGGCACAACGGGTGTACAGACCCGGGAACTCAGCACAGGGATGGTGGGAACCCCTCATAATGGGCACAGCGGGTGTACAGACCCGGAAACTCAGCACAGGGATGGTGGGAACTCCTCATAATGGGCACAGCGGGTGTACAGACCCAGGAACTCAGCACAGGGATGGTGGGAACCCCTCATAATGGGCACAGCGGGTGTACAGACCCGGGAACTCAGCACAGGGATGGTGGGAACCCCTCATAATGGGCACAGCGGGTGTACAGACCCGGGAACTCAGCACAGGGATGGTGGGAACTCCTCATAATGGGCACAGCGGGTGTACAGACCCGGGAACTCAGCACAGGGATGGTGGGAACCCCTCATAATGGGCACAGCGGGTGTACAGACCCGGGAACTCAGCACAGGGGTGGTGGGAACTCCTCATAATGGCCACATTGGGTGTACAGACCCAGGAACTCAGCACAGGGATGGTGGGAACCCCTCATAATGGGCACAGCGGGTGTACAGACCCGGGAACTCAGCACAGGGATGGTGGGAACCCCTCATAATGGGCACAGCGGGTGTACAGACCCGGGAACTCAGCACAGGGATGGTGGGAACCCCTCATAATGGGCACAGCGGGTGTACAGACCCGGGAACTCAGCATAGGGATGGTGGGAACCCCTCATAATGGGCACAGCGGGTGTACAGACCCGGGAACTCAGCACAGGGATGGTGGGAACCCCTCATAATGGGCACAGCGGGTGTACAGACCCGGGAACTCAGCACAGGGATGGTGGGAACCCCTCATAATGGGCACAGCGGGTTTACAGACCCGGGAACTCAGCACAGGGATGGTGGGAACTCCTCATAATGGGCACAGCGGGTGTACAGACCCAGGAACTCAGCACAGGGATGGTGGGAACCCCTCATAATGGGCACAGCGGGTGTACAGACCCGGGAACTCAGCACAGGGATGGTGGGAACCCCTCATAATGGGCACAGCGGGTGTACAGACCCGGGAACTCAGCACAGGGATGGTGGGAACCCCTCATAATGGGCACAGCGGGTGTACAGACCCGGGAACTCAGCACAGGGATGGTGGGAACCCCTCATAATGGGCACAGCGGGTGTACAGACCCGGGAACTCAGCACAGGGGTGGTGGGAACTCCTCATAATGGCCACATTGGGTGTACAGACCCAGGAACTCAGCACAGGGATGGTGGGAACCCCTCATAATGGGCACAGCGGGTGTACAGACCCGGGAACTCAGCACAGGGATGGTGGGAACCCCTCATAATGGGCACAGCGGGTGTACAGACCCGGGAACTCAGCACAGGGATGGTGGGAACCCCTCATAATGGGCACAGCGGGTGTACAGACCCGGGAACTCAGCATAGGGATGGTGGGAACCCCTCATAATGGGCACAGCGGGTGTACAGACCCAGGAACTCAGCACAGGGATGGTGGGAACCCCTCATAATGGGCACAGCGGGTGTACAGACCCGGGAACTCAGCACAGGGATGGTGGGAACCCCTCATAATGGGCACAGCGGGTGTACAGACCCGGGAACTCAGCATAGGGATGGTGGGAACCCCTCATAATGGGCACAGCGGGTGTACAGACCCAGGAACTCAGCACAGGGATGGTGGGAACCCCTCATAATGGGCACAGCGGGTGTACAGACCCGGGAACTCAGCACAGGGATGGTGGGAACCCCTCATAATGGGCACAGCGGGTGTACAGACCCGGGAACTCAGCACAGGGATGGTGGGAACCCCTCATAGTGGGCACAGCGGGTGTACAGACCTGGGAACTCAGCACAGGGATGGTGGGAACCCCTCATAGTGGGCACAGCGGGGGTACAGACCTGGGAACTCAGCACAGGGATAGTGGGAACCCCTCATAGTGGGCACAGCGGGTGTACAGACCCGGGAACTCAGCACAGGGATGGTGGGAACCCCTCATAATGGGCACAGCGGGTGTACAGACCCGGGAACTCAGCACAGGGATGGTGGGAACCCCTCATAATGGCACAGCGGGTGTACAGACCCAGGAACTCAGCACAGGGATGGTGGGAACTCCTCATAATGGGCACAGCGGGTGTACAGACCCGGGAACTCAGCACAGGGATGGTGGGAACCCCTCATAATGGGCACAGCGGGTGTACAGACCCGGGAACTCAGCATAGGGATGGTGGGAACCCCTCATAATGGGCACAGCGGGTGTACAGACCCAGGAACTCAGCACAGGGATGGTGGGAACGCCTCATAATGGCACAGCGGGTGTACAGACCCGGGAACTCAGCACAGGGATGGTGGGAACCCCCCATCATGGGCACAGCGGGTGTACAGACCCAGGAACTCAGCACAGGGATGGTGGGAACTCCTCATAATGGGCACAACGGGTGTACAGACCCGGGAACTCAGCACAGGGATGGTGGGAAATCCTAATGGGCACAGCGGGTGTACAGACCCGGGAACTCAGCACAGGGATGGTGGGAACCCCTCATAATGGGCACAGCGGGTGTACAGACCCAGGAACTCAGCACAGGGATGGTGGGAACCCCTCATAATGGGCACAGCGGGTGTACAGACCCGGGAACTCAGCACAGGGATGGTGAGAACCCCTCATAATGGGCACAGCGGGTGTACAGACCCGGGAACTCAGCACAGGGATGGTGGGAACCCCTCATAATGGGCACAGCGGGTGTACAGACCCGGGAACTCAGCACAGGGATGGTGGGAACCCCTCATAATGGGCACAGCGGGTGTACAGACCCGGGAACTCAGCACAGGGATGGTGGGAACCCCTCATAATGGGCACAGCGAGTGTACAGACCCGGGAACTCAGCACAGGGATGGTGGGAACCCCTCATAGTGGGTACAGCGGGTGTACAGACCTGGGAACTCAGCACAGGAAAGGTGGGAACCCCTCATAGTGGGCACAGCAGGGGTACAGACCCAGGAACTCAGCACAGGGATGGTGGGAACCCCTCATAGTGGGCACAGCGGGTGTACAGACCCGGGAACTCAGCACAGGGATGGTGGGAACCCCTCATAATGGGCACAGCGGGTGTACAGACCCGGGAACTCAGCACAGGGATGGTGGGAACCCCTCATAATGGCACAGCGGGTGTACAGACCCAGGAACTCAGCACAGGGATGGTGGGAACTCCTCATAATGGGCACAGCGGGTGTACAGACCCGGGAACTCAGCACAGGGATGGTGGGAACCCCTCATAATGGGCACAGCGGGTGTACAGACCCGGGAACTCAGCACAGGGATGGTGGGAACCCCTCATAATGGCACAGCAGGTGTACAGACCCGGGAACTCAGCACAGGGATGGTGGGAACCCCTCATAATGGGCACAGCGGGTGTACAGACCCGGGAACTCAGCACAGGGATGGTGGGAACCCCTCATAGTGGGCACAGCGGGTGTACAGACCTGGGAACTCAGCACAGGGATGGTGGGAACCCCTCATAGTGGGCACAGCGGGGGTACAGACCCAGGAACTCAGCACAGGGATGGTGGGAACCCCTCATAGTGGGCACAGCGGGTGTACAGACCCGGGAACTCAGCACAGGGATGGTGGGAACCCCTCATAATGGGCACAGCGGGTGTACAGACCCGGGAACTCAGCACAGGGATGGTGGGAACCCCTCATAATGGCACAGCGGGTGTACAGACCCAGGAACTCAGCACAGGGATGGTGGGAACCCCTCATAATGGGCACAGCGGGTGTACAGACCCGGGAACTCAGCACAGGGATGGTGGGAACCCCTCATAATGGGCACAGCGGGTGTACAGACCCGGGAACTCAGCACAGGGATGGTGGGAACCCCTCATAATGGCACAGCAGGTGTACAGACCCGGGAACTCAGCACAGGGATGGTGGGAACCCCTCATAATGGGCACAGCGGGTGTACAGACCCAGGAACTCAGCACAGGGATGGTGGGAACTCCTCACAATGGGCACAACGGGTGTACAGACCCGGGAACTCAGCACAGGGATGGTGGGAACCCCTCATAATGGGCACAGCGGGTGTACAGACCCGGAAACTCAGCACAGGGATGGTGGGAACTCCTCATAATGGGCACAGCGGGTGTACAGACCCAGGAACTCAGCACAGGGATGGTGGGAACCCCTCATAATGGGCACAGCGGGTGTACAGACCCGGGAACTCAGCACAGGGATGGTGGGAACCCCTCATAATGGGCACAGCGGGTGTACAGACCCGGGAACTCAGCACAGGGATGGTGGGAACTCCTCATAATGGGCACAGCGGGTGTACAGACCCGGGAACTCAGCACAGGGATGGTGGGAACCCCTCATAATGGGCACAGCGGGTGTACAGACCCGGGAACTCAGCACAGGGGTGGTGGGAACTCCTCATAATGGCCACATTGGGTGTACAGACCCAGGAACTCAGCACAGGGATGGTGGGAACCCCTCATAATGGGCACAGCGGGTGTACAGACCCGGGAACTCAGCACAGGGATGGTGGGAACCCCTCATAATGGGCACAGCGGGTGTACAGACCCGGGAACTCAGCACAGGGATGGTGGGAACCCCTCATAATGGGCACAGCGGGTGTACAGACCCGGGAACTCAGCATAGGGATGGTGGGAACCCCTCATAATGGGCACAGCGGGTGTACAGACCCGGGAACTCAGCACAGGGATGGTGGGAACCCCTCATAATGGGCACAGCGGGTGTACAGACCCGGGAACTCAGCACAGGGATGGTGGGAACCCCTCATAATGGGCACAGCGGGTTTACAGACCCGGGAACTCAGCACAGGGATGGTGGGAACTCCTCATAATGGGCACAGCGGGTGTACAGACCCAGGAACTCAGCACAGGGATGGTGGGAACCCCTCATAATGGGCACAGCGGGTGTACAGACCCGGGAACTCAGCACAGGGATGGTGGGAACCCCTCATAATGGGCACAGCGGGTGTACAGACCCGGGAACTCAGCACAGGGATGGTGGGAACCCCTCATAATGGGCACAGCGGGTGTACAGACCCGGGAACTCAGCACAGGGATGGTGGGAACCCCTCATAATGGGCACAGCGGGTGTACAGACCCGGGAACTCAGCACAGGGGTGGTGGGAACTCCTCATAATGGCCACATTGGGTGTACAGACCCAGGAACTCAGCACAGGGATGGTGGGAACCCCTCATAATGGGCACAGCGGGTGTACAGACCCGGGAACTCAGCACAGGGATGGTGGGAACCCCTCATAATGGGCACAGCGGGTGTACAGACCCGGGAACTCAGCACAGGGATGGTGGGAACCCCTCATAATGGGCACAGCGGGTGTACAGACCCGGGAACTCAGCATAGGGATGGTGGGAACCCCTCATAATGGGCACAGCGGGTGTACAGACCCAGGAACTCAGCACAGGGATGGTGGGAACCCCTCATAATGGGCACAGCGGGTGTACAGACCCGGGAACTCAGCACAGGGATGGTGGGAACCCCTCATAATGGGCACAGCGGGTGTACAGACCCGGGAACTCAGCATAGGGATGGTGGGAACCCCTCATAATGGGCACAGCGGGTGTACAGACCCAGGAACTCAGCACAGGGATGGTGGGAACCCCTCATAATGGGCACAGCGGGTGTACAGACCCGGGAACTCAGCACAGGGATGGTGGGAACCCCTCATAATGGGCACAGCGGGTGTACAGACCCGGGAACTCAGCACAGGGATGGTGGGAACCCCTCATAGTGGGCACAGCGGGTGTACAGACCTGGGAACTCAGCACAGGGATGGTGGGAACCCCTCATAGTGGGCACAGCGGGGGTACAGACCTGGGAACTCAGCACAGGGATAGTGGGAACCCCTCATAGTGGGCACAGCGGGTGTACAGACCCGGGAACTCAGCACAGGGATGGTGGGAACCCCTCATAATGGGCACAGCGGGTGTACAGACCCGGGAACTCAGCACAGGGATGGTGGGAACCCCTCATAATGGCACAGCGGGTGTACAGACCCAGGAACTCAGCACAGGGATGGTGGGAACTCCTCATAATGGGCACAGCGGGTGTACAGACCCGGGAACTCAGCACAGGGATGGTGGGAACTCCTCATAATGGGCACAACGGGTGTACAGACCCGGGAACTCAGCACAGGGATGGTGGGAAATCCTAATGGGCACAGCGGGTGTACAGACCCGGGAACTCAGCACAGGGATGGTGGGAACCCCTCATAATGGGCACAGCGGGTGTACAGACCCAGGAACTCAGCACAGGGATGGTGGGAACCCCTCATAATGGGCACAGCGGGTGTACAGACCCGGGAACTCAGCACAGGGATGGTGAGAACCCCTCATAATGGGCACAGCGGGTGTACAGACCCGGGAACTCAGCACAGGGATGGTGGGAACCCCTCATAATGGGCACAGCGGGTGTACAGACCCGGGAACTCAGCACAGGGATGGTGGGAACCCCTCATAATGGGCACAGCGGGTGTACAGACCCGGGAACTCAGCACAGGGATGGTGGGAACCCCTCATAATGGGCACAGCGAGTGTACAGACCCGGGAACTCAGCACAGGGATGGTGGGAACCCCTCATAGTGGGTACAGCGGGTGTACAGACCTGGGAACTCAGCACAGGAAAGGTGGGAACCCCTCATAGTGGGCACAGCAGGGGTACAGACCCAGGAACTCAGCACAGGGATGGTGGGAACCCCTCATAGTGGGCACAGCGGGTGTACAGACCCGGGAACTCAGCACAGGGATGGTGGGAACCCCTCATAATGGGCACAGCGGGTGTACAGACCCGGGAACTCAGCACAGGGATGGTGGGAACCCCTCATAATGGCACAGCGGGTGTACAGACCCAGGAACTCAGCACAGGGATGGTGGGAACTCCTCATAATGGGCACAGCGGGTGTACAGACCCGGGAACTCAGCACAGGGATGGTGGGAACCCCTCATAATGGGCACAGCGGGTGTACAGACCCGGGAACTCAGCACAGGGATGGTGGGAACCCCTCATAATGGCACAGCAGGTGTACAGACCCGGGAACTCAGCACAGGGATGGTGGGAACCCCTCATAATGGGCACAGCGGGTGTACAGACCCGGGAACTCAGCACAGGGATGGTGGGAACCCCTCATAGTGGGCACAGCGGGTGTACAGACCTGGGAACTCAGCACAGGGATGGTGGGAAACCCTCATAGTGGGCACAGCGGGGGTACAGACCCAGGAACTCAGCACAGGGATGGTGGGAACCCCTCATAGTGGGCACAGCGGGTGTACAGACCCGGGAACTCAGCACAGGGATGGTGGGAACCCCTCATAATGGGCACAGCGGGTGTACAGACCCGGGAACTCAGCACAGGGATGGTGGGAACCCCTCATAATGGCACAGCGGGTGTACAGACCCAGGAACTCAGCACAGGGATGGTGGGAACCCCTCATAATGGGCACAGCGGGTGTACAGACCCGGGAACTCAGCACAGGGATGGTGGGAACCCCTCATAATGGGCACAGCGGGTGTACAGACCCGGGAACTCAGCACAGGGATGGTGGGAACCCCTCATAATGGCACAGCAGGTGTACAGACCCGGGAACTCAGCACAGGGATGGTGGGAACCCCTCATAATGGGCACAGCGGGTGTACAGACCCAGGAACTCAGCACAGGGATGGTGGGAACCCCTCATAATGGGCACAGCGGGTGTACAGACCCGGGAACTCAGCACAGGGATGGTGGGAACCCCTCATAATGGGCACAGCGGGTGTACAGACCCGGGAACTCAGCACAGGGATGGTGGGAACTCCTCATAATGGGCACAGCGGGTGTACAGACCCGGGAACTCAGCACAGGGATGGTGGGAACCCCTCATAATGGGCACAGCGGGTGTACAGACCCGGGAACTCAGCACAGGGGTGGTGGGAACTCCTCATAATGGCCACATTGGGTGTACAGACCCAGGAACTCAGCACAGGGATGGTGGGAACCCCTCATAATGGGCACAGCGGGTGTACAGACCCGGGAACTCAGCACAGGGATGGTGGGAACCCCTCATAATGGGCACAGCGGGTGTACAGACCCGGGAACTCAGCACAGGGATGGTGGGAACCCCTCATAATGGGCACAGCGGGTGTACAGACCCGGGAACTCAGCATAGGGATGGTGGGAACCCCTCATAATGGGCACAGCGGGTGTACAGACCCGGGAACTCAGCACAGGGATGGTGGGAACCCCTCATAATGGGCACAGCGGGTGTACAGACCCGGGAACTCAGCACAGGGATGGTGGGAACCCCTCATAATGGGCACAGCGGGTTTACAGACCCGGGAACTCAGCACAGGGATGGTGGGAACTCCTCATAATGGGCACAGCGGGTGTACAGACCCAGGAACTCAGCACAGGGATGGTGGGAACCCCTCATAATGGGCACAGCGGGTGTACAGACCCGGGAACTCAGCACAGGGATGGTGGGAACCCCTCATAATGGGCACAGCGGGTGTACAGACCCGGGAACTCAGCACAGGGATGGTGGGAACCCCTCATAATGGGCACAGCGGGTGTACAGACCCGGGAACTCAGCACAGGGATGGTGGGAACCCCTCATAATGGGCACAGCGGGTGTACAGACCCGGGAACTCAGCACAGGGGTGGTGGGAACTCCTCATAATGGCCACATTGGGTGTACAGACCCAGGAACTCAGCACAGGGATGGTGGGAACCCCTCATAATGGGCACAGCGGGTGTACAGACCCGGGAACTCAGCACAGGGATGGTGGGAGCCCCTCATAATGGGCACAGCGGGTGTACAGACCCGGGAACTCAGCACAGGGACGGTGGGAACCCCTCATAATGGGCACAGCGGGTGTACAGACCCGGGAACTCAGCACAGGGATGGTGGGAACCCCTCATAATGGGCACAGCGGGTGTACAGACCCGGGAACTCAGCACAGGGATGGTGGGAACCCCTCATAATGGGCACAGCGGGTGTACAGACCCGGGAACTCAGCATAGGGATGGTGGGAACCCCTCATAATGGGCACAGCGGGTGTACAGACCCAGGAACTCAGCACAGGGATGGTGGGAACCCCTCATAATGGGCACAGCGGGTGTACAGACCCGGGAACTCAGCACAGGGATGGTGGGAACCCCTCATAATGGGCACAGCGGGTGTACAGACCCGGGAACTCAGCATAGGGATGGTGGGAACCCCTCATAATGGGCACAGCGGGTGTACAGACCCAGGAACTCAGCACAGGGATGGTGGGAACCCCTCATAATGGGCACAGCGGGTGTACAGACCCGGGAACTCAGCACAGGGATGGTGGGAACCCCTCATAATGGGCACAGCGGGTGTACAGACCCGGGAACTCAGCACAGGGATGGTGGGAACCCCTCATAATGGGCACAGCGGGTGTACAGACCCGGGAACTCAGCACAGGGATGGTGGGAACCCCTCATAATGGGCACAGCGGGTGTACAGACCCGGGAACTCAGCACAGGGATGGTGGGAACCCCTCATAATGGGCACAGCGGGTGTACAGACCCGGGAACTCATTTGATAAAACTTTGCTATTTGGGGGAATTAAGTTATCTATCCAGCCCAGACAGGCTCTTGCAGTACCTAATCGTTGGAGACTGTACAATCAGATTGCATTGTGTGGTGAGTTCACTTTAATCAATGTAAAATCTGGCCAAACACACAAAGTGTCCGTTGTGGGTGGAGTGCCCCTTTTAGTAGAATTCCCGGGGGGTGTGTCCTGACTCATCTTCCTATGTTTTCCCGTCTCTCAGGCAGCCAATGCTGAGTTGTGTGCTCTCCCCCCCCCCCCCCTCTTTCCCCCTCCCCCTCCTCTCCTCCTCCCCCATTCTCCACCCTCCTTCCTCCCTCTCCTCTCTCTCTCCCTCAAACATGGCGAAGTCCTACGATCATCTCTTCAAACTTCTTCTGATTGGGGACAGCGGGGTCGGGAAGACGTGTTTGATCGTCCGCTTCTCCGAGGACAGCTTCAACAGTACCTACATCTCCACCATAGGTGAGCCTCCCCTCCCCCGCCCCACAACTTGTGTCCGCATTCCCCAAAAAAATAATAAGTCGTGTCCCATCCTGCCTGACCTCACAGAACGCCGCGACTGTAAGCTCTGTGGGCCAGACTCCGTCCTCTCTCCATATCCGCCTGTCCCCAAAACCTGCGGTTCTTTCAAAAAGATCGCCGACCCCTTTTTTTTTTTTGGAAGATAATTATTCGTCTTAAAAAAAAAAAAAAAAATCTCTCCTATTCGGTCACTCGCCGGCAAAAAAAACAAAACAACATACAGCGCGACGGGATTAATAACGTCATCGATCCCGCGTCCGATCAGCCTGACCGATCGAGGGGGCCGCCTTCGCGTATATTTGCTGCGGTTGAGTGAAAGTTTAAAAAAAAAAAAAGTTGCGCCGGGTTTGGCTGAGATTGGGGAAACCCCTCAGTAGGTCAACGGCCTTCGTACAATCACCGCGCCGGACTTCATAACCCTGTCCGCACTCTCGTTCTTTTTAGTTTTAAGATTTTGAATTTTACTCTTTTTGTCGGAATCTCTCTATAATCGATTGGTCAGATTCTCTCGGGTCAGTTTTTCAGACTCTGTCCGGTCGGTTTGGTGGACTCTCTCTCTCTCTCTCTGGGGGTCGGTTTGGTGGACGCTCTCTCTCTGGGGGTCGGTTTGGTGGACTCTCTCTCTCTCTCTGGGGGTCGGTTTGGTGGACTCTCTCTCTCTCTCTGGGGGTCGGTTTGGTGGACTCTCTCTCTCTCTCTGGGGGTCGGTTTGGTGGACTCTCTCTCTCTCTCTCTGGGGGTCGGTTTGGTGGACTCTCTCTCTCTCTGGGGGTCGGTTTGGTGGACTCTCTCTCTCTGGGGGTCGGTTTGGTGGACTCTCTCTCTCTCTGGGGGTCGGTTTGGTGGACTCTCTCTCTCTCTCTGGGGGTCGGTTTGGTGGACTCTCTCTCTCTCTGGGGGTCGGTTTGGTGGACGCTCTCTCTCTGGGGGTCGGTTTGGTGGACGCTCTCTCTCTGGGGGTCGGTTTGGTGGACTCTCTCTCTCTCTCTGGGGGTCGGTTTGGTGGACTCTCTCTCTCTCTGGGGGTCGGTTTGGTGGACTCTCTCTCTCTCTGGGGGTCGGTTTGGTGGACGCTCTCTCTCTGGGGGTCGGTTTGGTGGACTCTCTCTCTCTCTCTCTCTCTCTCTGGGGGTCGGTTTGGTGGACTCTCTCTCTCTCTCTGGGGGTCGGTTTGGTGGACTCTCTCTCTCTCTGGGGGTCGGTTTGGTGGACTCTCTCTCTCTCTGGGGGTCGGTTTGGTGGACTCTCTCTCTCTCTGGGGGTCGGTTTGGTGGACTCTCTCTCTCTCTCTGGGGGTCGGTTTGGTGGACTCTCTCTCTCTCTGGGGGTCGGTTTGGTGGACTCTCTCTCTCTCTCTGGGGGTCGGTTTGGTGGACTCTCTCTCTCTCTGGGGGTCGGTTTGGTGGACTCTCTCTCTCTCTGGGGGTCGGTTTGGTGGACTCTCTCTCTCTCTGGGGGTCGGTTTGGTGGACTCTCTCTCTCTCTGGGGGTCGGTTTGGTGGACTCTCTCTCTCTCTGGGGGTCGGTTTGGTGGACTCTCTCTCTCTGGGGGTCGGTTTTGATGGACTCTCTCTCTCTCTGGGGGTCGGTTTTGATGGACTCTCTCTCTCTCTGGGGGTCGGTTTTGATGGACTCTCTCTCTCTCTGGGGGTCGGTTTTGATGGACTCTCTCTCTCTCTGGGGGTCGGTTTTGATGGACTCTCTCTCTCTCTGGGGGTCGGTTTTGATGGACTCTCTCTCTCTCTGGGGGTCGGTTTTGATGGACTCTCTCTCTCTCTGGGGGTCGGTTTTGATGGACTCTCTCTCTCTCTGGGGGTCGGTTTTGATGGACTCTCTCTCTCTCTGGGGGTCGGTTTTGATGGACTCTCTCTCTCTCTGGGGGTCGGTTTTGATGGACTCTCTCTCTCTGGGGGTCGGTTTTGATGGACTCTCTCTCTCTCTGGGGGTCGGTTTTGATGGACTCTCTCTCTCTCTGGGGGTCGGTTTCGATGGACTCTCTCTCTCTCTGGGGGTCGGTTTCGATGGACTCTCTCTCTCTCTGGGGGTCGGTTTCGATGGACTCTCTCTCTCTCTCTCTCTGGGGGTCGGTTTCGATGGACTCTCTCTCTCTCTGGGGGTCGGTTTCGATGGACTCTCTCTCTCTCTGGGGGTCGGTTTCGATGGACTCTCTCTCTCTCTGGGGGTCGGTTTCGATGGACTCTCTCTCTCTCTCTGGGGGTCGGTTTCGATGGACTCTCTCTCTCTCTGGGGGTCGGTTTCGATGGACTCTCTCTCTCTGGGGGTCGGTTTTGATGGACTCTCTCTCTGGGGGTCGGTTTTGATGGACTCTCTCTCTGGGGGTCGGTTTTGATGGACTCTCTCTCTCTCTCTGGGGGTCGGTTTCGATGGACTCTCTCTCTCTCTGGGGGTCGGTTTCGATGGACTCTCTCTCTGGGGGTCGGTTTCAATGGACTCTCTCTCTGGGGGTTGGTTTGATGGACTCTTCGGTTTCGATGGACTCTCTCTCTCTGGGGGTCGGTTTTGATGGACTCTCTCTCTCTCTCTCTGGGGGTCGGTTTTGATGGACTCTCTCTCTCTCTGGGGGTCGGTTTTGATGGACACTCTCTGGGGGTCGGTTTGATGGACTCTCTCTCTGGGGGTCGGTTTTGACGGACTCTCTCTCTGGGGGTCGGTTTCGATGGACTCTCTTTGGGGTTCGGTTTGATGGACTCTTCGGTTTTGATGGACTCTCTCTCTGGGGGTCGGTTTCGATGGACTCTCTCTCTCTGGGGGTCGGTTTCGATGGACTCTCTCTCTCTGGGGGTCGGTTTCGATGGACTCTCTCTCTCTCTCTGGGGATCGGTTTCGATGGACTCTCTCTCTCTGGGGATCGGTTTCGATGGACTCTCTCTCTCTCTGGGGGTCGGTTTCGATGGACTCTCTCTCTCTGGGGGTCGGTTTTGATGGACTCTCTTTAGGGGTCGGTTTGACGGACTCTTCGGTTTTGATGGACTCTCTCTCTCTGGGGGTCGGTTTCGATGGACTCTCTCTCTCTCTGGGGGTCGGTTTCGATGGACTCTCTCTCTCTGGGGGTCGGTTTCGATGGACTCTCTCTCTCTGGGGGTCGGTTTCGATGGACTCTCTCTCTCTCTGGGGGTCGGTTTCGATGGACTCTCTCTCTCTGGGGGTCGGTTTCGATGGACTCTCTCTCTCTCTGGGAGTCGGTTTCGATGGACTCTCTCTCTCTGGGGGTCGGTTTCGATGGACTCTCTCTCTCTCTGGGGGTCGGTTTCGATGGACTCTCTCTCTCTGGGGGTCGGTTTCGATGGACTCTCTCTCTCTGGGGGTCGGTTTTGATGGACTCTCTCTCTCTGGGGGTCGGTTTTGATGGACTCTCTCTCTCTGGGGGTCGGTTTTGATGGACTCTCTCTCTGGGGGTCGGTTTTGATGGACTCTCTCTCTGGGGGTCGGTTTTGATGGACTCTCTCTCTGGGGGTCGGTTTTGATGGTCTCTCTCTCTCTCTCTGGGGGTCGGTTTCGATGGACTCTCTCTCTCTCTCTGGGGGTCGGTTTCGATGGACTCTCTCTCTGGGGGTCGGTTTGATGGACTCTTCGGTTTCGATGGACTCTCTCTCTCTGGGGGTCGGTTTTGATGGACTCTCTCTCTCTCTCTCTGGGGGTCGGTTTTGATGGACTCTCTCTCTCTCTGGGGGTCGGTTTTGATGGACTCTCTCTCTCTCTGGGGGTCGGTTTTGATGGACACTCTCTGGGGGTCGGTTTGATGGACTCTCTCTCTGGGGGTCGGTTTCGATGGACTCTCTCTCTCTGGGGGTCGGTTTCGATGGACTCTTCGGTTTTGACGGACTCTCTCTCTGGGGGTCGGTTTCGATGGACTCTCTTTGGGGTTCGGTTTGATGGACTCTTCGGTTTTGACGGACTCTCTCTCTGGGGGTCGGTTTCGATGGACTCTCTCTCTCTGGGGGTCGGTTTCGATGGACTCTCTCTCTCTGGGGGTCGGTTTCGATGGACTCTCTCTCTCTCTGGGGATCGGTTTCGATGGACTCTCTCTCTCTCTGGGGGTCGGTTTCGATGGACTCTCTCTCTCTCTGGGGGTCGGTTTCGATGGACTCTCTCTCTCTCTGGGGGTCGGTTTCGATGGACTCTCTCTCTCTCTGGGGGTCGGTTTCGATGGACTCTCTCTCTCTGGGGGTCGGTTTTGATGGACTCTCTTTAGGGGTCGGTTTGACGGACTCTTCGGTTTTGATGGACTCTCTCTCTCTGGGGGTCGGTTTCGATGGACTCTCTCTCTCTCTGGGGGTCGGTTTCGATGGACTCTCTCTCTCTCTGGGGGTCGGTTTCGATGGACTCTCTCTCTCTCTGGGGGTCGGTTTTGATGGACTCTCTCTGGGGGTCGGTTTTGATGGACTCTCTCTGGGGGTCGGTTTTGATGGACTCTCTCTGGGGGTCGGTTTTGATGGACTCTCTCTGGGGGTCGGTTTTGATGGACTCTCTCTGGGGGTCGGTTTTGATGGACTCTCTCTGGGGGTCGGTTTTGATGGACTCTCTCTGGGGGTCGGTTTTGATGGACTCTCTCTGGGGGTCGGTTTTGATGGACTCTCTCTGGGGGTCGGTTTTGATGGACTCTCTCTCTGGGGGTCGGTTTTGATGGACTCTCTCTCTGGGGGTCGGTTTTGATGGACTCTCTCTCTGGGGGTCGGTTTTGATGGACTCTCTCTCTGGGGGTCGGTTTTGATGGACTCTCTTTAGGGGTCGGTTTGATGGACTCTTCGGTTTTGATGGACTCTCTCTCTCTCTGGGGGTCGGTTTCGATGGACTCTTTCTGGGGGTCGGTTTCGATGGACTCTTTCTGGGGGTCGGTTTCGATGGACTCTCTCTGGGGTCCGGTTTCGATGGACTCTCTCTCTCTGGGGATCGGTTTCGATGGACTCTCTCTCTCTGGGGATCGGTTTCGATGGACTCTCTCTCTCTGGGGGTCGGTTTCGATGGACTCTCTCTCTCTCTCTCTCTCTGGGGGTCGGTTTCGATGGACTCTCTCTGGGGGTTGGACTCTCTGGGGTCGGTTTGGTGGAATCTCCTGAGTCAGTTTGTTCTCGGAGATCTCCAGGTGGGTTCCTGGTTGTTGTGTCTCTCGGTGTATCTCTTTATCTTCTCTCTGATGTGACATCCGGTTACTTTGTTTCCATCTTTGTTATCAGATGATTCTCTGTGCTGCCTGCTGTCATTGTCCTTCTTCAGCTTCTGTTTTGTGGATTTCTCGGCGGTTTGGAAGCGGCTGACGGATTATTGTAACAAAAATCAAAAATCTGAACGGCGGCGTTCGCTTTTTGTTCACCGTCCGACTATTCAGAGCTTCGCTGCTTGTTTGGGATTAAAGTCCTTTCTGCTGATCAGCATTTTCCGCCGGAGTATCCAAAGCCAAAATGTTGTGTTTTTTTAATTTTTTATTAATATTATTTATTTTTAAATTATTATTATTTTTAATTAATTTTATTATTTTTTTACATTTATTATTATTATTATTATTTATTAATATAATATATATTTATTATTATTATTATTATTATTATTATTATTTATTATTATTATTTTTTTTTTTTATTAATAATATTATTATTTTTTTGGGGGTCATTGGTGTCCCATTGTGGAGATTTCCCTTCACTTCCTGTCCCATAGACACAACAGGAAGTGAGAGGAAATCCCTGGTTGTGCCCGATGAAAGGTTGTTTTTCCTCTAATTCTGTTCTGGTGACACCCCATAATTTGGAATTTTCTTTCACTCGGTGATCACGGTAAACAGGACAAATGCAGAAGATAAATCCCCCCTTAACGGAGACACAGAATGGAATAAAGACCTGGGGGAGGGGGTCCTAATCCCTCTCCACTCCATCCAAAATGTAAAAAGTTTTGCCTTTAGTTACACTGCAAGAGGAAAGTGTCCCCTTTTTAGAAAGTTTTCACCAAAACAAGTGTCTCCGTTGGACAATTTCACCTTTTTTATTCCTGTTACGGTGACAACTGTAACACTTTGGATTCCTCATCACTTCCTGTTTTGGTGTCACCCGGCCAAAAAATTGAAAAAAAAAATCTGACGGACGTTCTAACCCTTTCAAACTCAAATTTTTTTTTAATTTATTTATTTAAAAAAAAAAAAATTCTAATTAAAAAAAAATGTACTCCCCAGTTTGGATGATGCCGTACTACTTTAAATATCAGCACTATTCACGCGCTTTGTACGACTGTAAAAAAAATTCTTTTCATCTGTAAAAGTTTATGGGGGGGTCAGCACGGCCAGCCGGTCACTTCCCCGGAGCGTAGAACGCACATCAGACGCTTCCTCGTTGTCACCGCCGGGACGCGGGGTGATGTCATTGCACAACAATGGCAGGAACACGCGCTCCTTCTCATCACTTCACCGCTCCAATCAGAGCGCTTCCTTCCTCCCCCCCCCCCCCCCCACACCAGGGATGAGCTAACATGACCATCATCACCACTTCACCAGAATTTTGCTAAAATTCTTAAATTTAGAAAAATTTGGTCAGAATGCGCCGGAATCAGTGGGGGAGGCAAAATATACATGGTTTTTATTTGGAGCATTTTCTGTAAATGGCACCTGAGGATTGTTTTTTACTTTTGTTGTGTTTTTTTATTTTTATTTTTTTTTTTACACAAAAAGTTTTTAAAGAATATGTAAAAAAGAAAAAAAAAACATTTGTGGGTTTTTCCTTTTTTTATTTATTTTTTTTTTATTTTTTTTTAGCAAAATGCAAAAATAAAACACAAAAAAGAAGAAAAGCACTTTGCAAAGCAACATGGAAAAATATATATTTACACTACACATACACACTTTAAAATAGAAAATTGAGTACACTTGAGTACAATTTTTAAAGAAAAAAAGTTTTCCTGTTTCTTTGCAGAGGACTTGTGTAATTTTATAAAAAACAAAATAAACAAAAAAAATAAATACACAAATCCTCTGCAAAGCAACAGGAAAACTTTTTTCTTTAAATTGTACTCAAGTGTACTAAATGTTCTCTTTTTAAAGTGTGTATGTGTAGTGTAAGAATATTATTCCACGTTGCTTTGTAAAGTGCTTTTCCTTCTTTTTTGTGTGTTTTATTTATGCATTTTGCTAAAAAAACAAAAAAACTTTTTTTTTTTTTTGTGAAACAACAACAACAAAAAAAGAAGACTACTAATACAATAAGTGAAAGCATACAAATATATTTTTATGCGCTGCTGCTTTTTTTTCCCTCCCCCCCCCCCCCCCTTGTTTTTTTTTTCTGTAAAAATAAATTAAAACAAAACCTAAAATAACAAAATACAACAAACAGTAGATGGTCGACCAATAGCTAACCCAGGTGATTCTGAGTACAAAACATTTGTATCATGGAGCAGGAGGACCATTCAATTATCCTAAGACAACGAAGAGAGGAAAAAAATTGCGCCAGAAAAATTCCTTTTTGTTTTTTTTTGCAAAATTTCATAATAAAACACACAAAAAAGAAAAGCACTTTGCAAAGCAATATGAATAATATTCTCATACGCACATTAAAAAAAATAAAAATAAAATACAATAAGTAAAAACATACAAATATATTTTTGGGCACTGTTGCTTTTTTTTTTTTTTTATCTATTTTTTCTCTCTTATCCTGTGAAAAAAAACAAAAAAAAACAAAAAATTACAAAATACAACAAACAATAGATGATCCACCAATAGCTAAATACCCGGGCGATTCTGAGTACAAAACATTTGTATCATGGAGCAGGAGGACCATTCAATTATCGTAAGACTACCAAGAGGGGGAAAAAATTGCGCCAGAAAAATTCCTTTTTTTTTGCAAAATGTAATAATAAAACACACACTAAAAAAAAAAGAAAAGCACTTTGCAAAGCAATATAAATAATATTCTCATACGCACATTTTAAAAGAAAAAAAAAAACGGAAAATTGTATCATACTTACCAGTAATTTTCCTTTCCTGGTGCCTATCCATGGCAGCATACCTGTGAGAGAGCTCCGCCTCGACTCCTCCTTCAGGACTAGTGAATAGCATAAATTAAGAGGCATAGCCCCTCCCCCAACATTCTCTGTAATATAGAATACCGAGGGTGGGAGCGTATGCTGCCATGGATAGGCACCAGGAAAGGAAAATTACTGGTAAGTATGATACAATTTTCCGTTTTCCTGGTGCCTCCATGGCAGCATACCTGTGATAACTAACTAGCTGACATGGGTGGGATAATTGCTTAACAATAAATGTTTAATTATAAGAGGACATAGCAGCCTGAACTGCCCTCCTTCCAAACTCAACAGTCGTGAGCGCTCCTGGATCAATATGGTAGTGTCTGAGGAACGTATGGTGAGAAGACCAGGTGGCGGCCCCGCACACTGTCTCCAACGAAACATTAGCCCTTGCTGCCCAGGAAGCTGAGACTGCCCTTGTAGAATGAGCATTCACTCGGGATGGAGGCTCCATATTCTTCACCCTGTAGGCCTTCTGGATTAACTTTACAACCCAAGATGCCAGAGTTCTGATGGAAGCTTCTTTGCCCCTGTATTTACCGAACGGTACGATGAAAAGTCTCTCAGAATTTCTGAAGGGGCCGGTGGCTTCTAGGTAGGCCCTGAGCACTCTGGATACATCCAGTTCGTGACAAGACTCTGAATCCATGTCTGTAAACACTGGTAGTGCCCAGGGTTCCAACAGGTGGCTTGGAGTAGCAACCTTTGGTGTGAACCCCCGAAGGGGACGAAGTTCCACTCTGTCTGTGAAGAAGGAGATGTGGTCGTCACCTATCCCTAAAGAGTGAAGTTCTGAGATTCTTCTGCCAGATGTAATGGCTAGCAGGAAAGACGTCTTTAGTGTCAGGTTCCATATTGTTACTTGTTCCACTGGAGCAAAGGGATGGTCAGATAGAACTTCCAGGACTAGGGACAGATCCCACTTAGGAAATGATCGTCTGACAGGAGGGCGAATCTTCAATATACCTCTGAGGAAAGTGACTACTGAAGGATCCTCCGCCCATCTCTTATTTGTTGCAGCAGAGATTACTGCTACCTGCACTTTGAGAGAGCTCAGACCAAGACCCAGATCAAGTCCTGTCTGAAGGAATCCTAGAACATGAGATGTAGAAGGAAGGATTGGATGAAATCCATTTTCGGAAACAAATGACAAGAACTTGTCCCATATTCTTGAATATATGGCATTAGTTGCTGGCTTCCTAGCTTTTAGAAGGGTTGATATGACTCCTGGAGAACACCCTAGGGACTCGAACCTTCGCCTCTCAACCTCCAGATTCGAAGATTTAACTTCTGAGGGTTTGGATGAACTAGACTGCTCTGCGACAGAAGTTGAGGGAAAGGAGGGATCTTGATTGGAGAGCCCACACTGAGGCACAATACGGAAGTACTGCCACCACCTGGACTGGCTCCCTGAGGAGCCTCGGGAGGAATTTGAATATTAATGGCCTGGGAGGAAAGGCATATGCCGTGGTGAACCTCCAGGGACATGACAGGGCATCCACTGCCTCGACTTGTGGATGCGGCAGCCGAGAGAAGAACCTGTCCAGCTTGGCGTTCTTCGGGGAGGTGAACAGATCTACCTGAGGGGGATCCCATATGTTGGCAATCTGAAGGAAGACATGGGGGTGGAGAGCCCACTCATTGTCCAGGAAGTTTCTGGATAAAGTGTCTGCTTCCATGTTCAACCTGCCTGGCAGATACATCGCTCTGAGGTCCAGGAGGTTCTGCTCCGCCCAGAGCATGATCGGCTCTACCTCCTTGAGGAGTGACCTGCTGCGAGTGCCTCCCTGCTTCTGCAGATAAGCGACAGCTGCTCTGTTGTCTAGGCGTAGGAGTATTCTTTGGCCTCTGATTTGGGGTGCCAAAGAGGTCAGTGCCAAGAAGGCTGCCCTCATCTCCAAGATGTTGGATACCACTCCCTGGGTGGTGCATGCCCATCTCCCTTGTATTCTGGTTTGCCCGCAATGGGCTCCCCAGCCCTGTCTGCTATCGGAGGTAATTGTGATCCAAGGAAGGGAGCCCAGGTGATGAGGCTTGGAGAGGTTTTCCGGAACTGTCCACCAGTGAAGGCTCCTGCGTATTTTTCCCATCAGCAGGATCGTCTGAGATAGTCGTTGTTTCTTCCACTGCGCCAAGAAACCAGTCTGGAAATACCTCAAGTGCCAATGTGCCCAAGGAACCATGGGTATACAGGAAGACATTGTGCCAATGAGGCTCAGGCATTGTGAAGCCGTCAGATACGGGCTCTGGATGACTTTGATCATTCTCTGGATGACAATCCTTGCCTTCGGCGGTGGTAATGACACTGTCCCCTCCTGAGTGTCGAACATTGTGCATAGATTATCTGCTGTGTTGGCATTAGTTGACTCTTGTCGGAATTCACCAGCCACCCTAGCTCTTTTAGGGACTGTAGAAGAATGTCCCGGTGACATACCAACTGATCCGGATTGCTTGCTAGGAGTAGGATGTCGTCCAAGTAGTGGTATATCCTCAAGCCCCTCTCCCGCAGGGGAACTAAAGCAGATATTAGTATCTTGGTGAACACCCTGGGAGAGGTGCACAGACCGAAAGGCAGGGCTTGAAACTGTAGGTGGGTCCGTCCCACTGCAAACCTCATGTATTTTTGAAATGCAGGTAGAATTGGAACATGTAGGTACGCATCCTGCAGATCGACCAAAATCATCCAATCTGATGGCTGGACTGCCTGAATAATCGTCTGCAGGGACTCCATTTTGAAGCTTTCGGGGCGGATATACCGGTTGAGCCTCTTTAGGTCTATCACAGGCCTCCCCCCCCCCCTGTCCTCTTTGGGACCAGAAATAGGGTGGAGTATAAGCCTGCGAAGCGCTCTGCCAAGGGAGCCGGAACAGCCGCCCCCTGAAGCTGGAGTGACGTTAGGAAGTTTTTCCAGAGCTTGAGCCTTCAGTGGAGAGGATGGAATCTCTGTTCCTTTGAAAGAGTTCCGAGGTGGAGGGTGAGAAAAATTCCAAAAGTGCCCCCATTGAATTGGTGACAGAACCCAGGGGTTGTGGTAGCAGGTGGCCCAGACTGGGGTAAAAAAACTTTAGCCTGGCTCCCACCGGGAGTGCCTGGGTTCCTCTGGCGTCAAAAAGACTGCTTCTGCTCCTGTGGAGCCGGAAGGGCTTTCATCTTCCTGTTCAAAAAGGATCCCCGAGTACCTTTCCAAGGTCTTTTGTTGTCTCTGGGCTGTCTTGACTGCCTAAAATCCCTTGGGTTTGACTGGCGGAACCTAGAGGAACCACCTCTGAATCTTCGCATACTTCTGTCCTGTGGAAGCATACCAGACTTCCCTCCTGACAGCCTGGAGATAGCTTTATCCATTTTGTCTCCGAATAGTGCTTTCCCATCAAACGGGATTTTGCACCCATTTTGTTTGGAGGATAAGTCAGCCATCCAGGGTTTCAGCCACAAGGCCCTCTTCGCCATCACTGAATGCAACATGGATCTTGCCGAGCACCTGATCGTGTCAATGGCCGCTACGCAGACAAAGTCTGCCGACAATCTAAGCTCTTCTAAGGCCTTAATTATATCCTCCATGGGGACATCCTGATGCAAAGCCATCTCAATATTATCTGTCCAAGATCTTATGGCATTTGATACTGACGTGAGGGAAATAGCTGGCTTACATGCTGCTTCCGCGGCTAAGTAGCTCCTCTTCAGCTCCAGGTCGATTCGCCTGTCTAGAGGGTCTTTGAAGGAAGTGGAATCCTCCATTGGTAGAGTAAGTTTTTTTGCGAGTCGCACCACGGACGCGTCTACCACTGGCATGGAGTTCGGTGACTGCGTTCCCGACTCTGGTAAGGGGTATATAGTTTATTGAACCGACCCCAAAATTATTATTTTTTTATCAGTCTTTGACCATTCCTTCTGAATGACTTGACTAATCTTGCCCATCAACGGGAAAATAACCTGCTTCCTTTTGAGGAATGGGAAGTAGCTTGTAGACTCTTGGGGAGGCTATTCTGCGTCTTTCCAGGCGATGGCAGTTTTGACTGCCTGGATGAATGGCTTTACCAAGGAGAGACTGAAGCCAGAAGGTTCTGACTCTTCTCAAGAGTCCCCTGAAGAGTCTTCAGGTGGTGAATCGCTAGCTGGTCGGCCTGACGGCGGCAGAGGTGTACTGACTGCTGACGGACCAGGGAGATTAGGTTCTATATCCTGAACCAGGGATATCTGCTGAAGTGGTTGAGCGGGGACCGAAGCCAAAAGCTCAGAGAAGGAGTCCTTCATTGTTCGCTTGAGCAGATCTACAGCGTGCTGATTTTCTAGCTTGCGGTTGGACGCATAGTCCGTAAAACAGTCCTTACAGACCACTCTGTCTGGTAGCGGTGTAGCCCCACATATCCAGCATCTCTTCTTCCTATAGGTCCTAGGAGAGGGGGGTCGATCACGTCCTCTGGATCTTGACCTCTCTGATCTACGACGTGAAGAATGGGTCCTACGCCTTGATGAGTGGGACCCCGTGGAGTGGGTAGGGCTACGGTGTAAGGAACTCACGCTAGACCAGTGAGCGCACTTTTTTTTTTATACTCACGTATAGTTGGTCACATACCTAATAGAAGTGTGAGGATCTTTGCTGCGAGATGAATGACTCATTGCGGAGTTGGGCACAAGGATCAGCTCCAGAAATATAGTAAGAAAGGGAAAAGAATCAGGAGTATTTGGCGTCACTTTTTTTTTTTTTTAAATAAACATTTTTATATCGTCATCTGTTTTTATTTTTTATTTTTTAAACATAAACATTTTTATATTGTTATCTTTTTTTTTTTTTTTTTAACATAAACATTTCTGATCGGCAACATTTTTTTTTTTTGAGAAAATAAAAAGTACCTACCACAAAGCAGCATCAGAGAGACCTAGCAGGGCACAGCTGAGGAGACTGACAGCCATCCCTGAATCTGAACCTAATTAGGCTCAAGGTGCGTGGGCTAATCCCATAAACCACCATTTGGAATTGATTGAAAAAAAGGACAAATCTAGCCTTCTTTCCAGAATCCAAGATGGCCACCACTGAACCAAGCGTCTGTGCATGCGCAATCGCAGAAGATCCAGCGTCGCCCAGTACAGAGAGCCGAGAAACTACGGCTCTGTATCACTCCCGAATCGCGCATGCGCAGACGGCGGCGAGGACGCTGCGCCGTGACACTCTCCTACCTGGCGGGACCTACAGAGCACCTGTAGCCCCCCTGAACCCGGAAATAAGCACCACAATGTTGTTGCACAGAGAGACACCTGCCCTATCCAGTTGCACAAGGAATAAAAAAAGTAAGACAACAATCATTTTAAAGGCGCCTAACAAGCAAAGGAAAGAGGAGGGGGAGGAGAAGAGAGGAAAAGAAAGGGGAAAAACACAAATGCCTGTAATAAAAAATGGAAACCACCAGCCTGGGAAGATGGAGCCGATCCTTTTGCGACTTCCACTGCATTCATCATGGATGTGATAGCAGACTGCGTTCCTGTGAGGAAACTCTGCGAAATGACCCCAACAGATCCACAGAGGGGTTCCCAGTCTTATCAGCGCTGTGAGCGGCCCAAGAACAGGGACTGCGCACGGGAAAGGCTAAACCCGGCGGACGCTGCCGACTGCAGAGGTATGGACATACTGCTACTCTTCACCAGCACAAGAAGGTATGAGGAAAAAAAGGAGAATGTTGGGGGAGGGACTATACCTTTAATTTATGCTATTCACTAGTCCTGAAGGAGGAGTCGAGGCGGAGCTCTATCACAGGTATGCTGCCATGGAGGCACCAGGAAAGTGCTTTTCTTCTTTTTTGTGTGTTTTATTTATGCATTTTGCTAAAAAAACAAAAAATTTTTTTTTTTTTTTTTGGTGAAACAACAACAACAAAAAAAGAAGACTACTAATACAATAAGTGAAAGCATACAAATATATTTTTATGCGCTGCTGCTTTTTTTTTTCCCTCCCCCCCCCCCTTGTTTTTTTTTTCTGTAAAAATAAATTAAAACAAAACCTAAAATAACAAAATACAACAAACAGTAGATGGTCGACCAATAGCTAACCCAGGTGATTCTGAGTACAAAACATTTGTATCATGGAGCAGGAGGACCATTCAATTATCCTAAGACAACGAAGAGAGGAAAAAAATTGCGCCAGAAAAATTCCTTTTTGTTTTTGTTTTTTTGCAAAATTTCATAATAAAACACACAAAAAAAAGAAAAGCACTTTGCAAAGCAATATGAATAATATTCTCATACGCACATTAAAAAAAATAAAAATAAAATACAATAAGTAAAAACATACAAATATATTTTTGGGCACTGTTGCTTTTTTTTTTTTTATCTATTTTTTCTCTCTTATCCTGTGAAAAAAAACAAAAAATTACAAAATACAACAAACAATAGATGATCCACCAATAGCTAAATACCCGGGCGATTCTGAGTACAAAACATTTGTATCATGGAGCAGGAGGACCATTCAATTATCGTAAGACTACCAAGAGGGGGAAAAAATTGCGCCAGAAAAATTCCTTTTTTTTGCAAAATGTAATAATAAAACACACACTAAAAAAAAAAGAAAAGCACTTTGCAAAGCAATATAAATAATATTCTCATACGCACATTTTAAAAGAAAAAAAAATACTAATACAATAAGTAAAAACATACAAATATATTTTTGAGCGCTGTTGCTTTATTTTTATTTTTTTTAATCTATTTTTTTCTCTCTTATCCTGTGAAAAAAAATAAAAAAACCCATAAAATTACAAAATACAACAAACAATAGATGATCCACCAATAGCTAAATTCCCGGGCGATTCTGAGTAAAAAACATTTGTAACATGGAGAAGGAGGACCATTCAATTATCCTAAGACAGTGAAGAGTATAAAAAAATTGTGCCTGGAAAAATCAATTTTATTTATTTTTTTTTTTTATTTTTTTTTGTGAAATTCAATAATAAAACACACACACACACACACACACACACAAAAAAAAGAAAAGCACTTTGCAAAGCAACATGAAAAAATATTCTCGCATTACACACCTTTTTAAAAAAAAAAAAAAATGTTTGTTGCTTTACAAAGTATTTGTGTATTTTATTATTTTGTGTTTTTATTTTTTTTATTTTGGTGAAAATATAAATAAAAAATACTAATACAATAGGTAAAAACATACAAATATATAATTTTGTGCGCTGTTGCCTTTTTTACATTTTATTTATCTTTCCTCTTTTATCTAGCAAAAAAATAAATAAAAAAAAATACAACAAACAGCAGATGATCGACCAATAGCTAAATACCCGGGCATTTGTATCGCGGAGGACCATTCGATTATCCTAAGACAGCGAATTAGGCAAAAAAAAATTTGCGCCAGAAAAAATTCCATTCCCTTTTTTTTTTTTTTTTTTTTTTTTTGCCCAGTCTGCTGAATTTAAAATTCTTGTCATTTTGCTGATTGGTCGGCTGAATTTTGATACCTTGTGTCTACATTCCCCAAATGGCCTGAGGGTTAAACATTAGTCAGACCTCCCCGGCTACTGTCACCTGTCACCGCCGTGTGGAATGTCACCGTCTACAGAATTCAGGATGTACTGAATGACCCCCATTTTTCCCCGCACTTCACCGCCTCGCTTTCCCGCCCCCCTTTCTAACGCATTTCTGGTGGTCACAGCCCCGTAGAAGCTGGGTGCACAGTGCAGCTCATGACGGTTATGATACATAACTCTGATTGGTCATCGTGGTGACTGGGGGGAGAAGTCCATTATTTTTTTCCATTATTTAAAATATATATATATATTTTTTTATACAACGGGGTCAATTTACTAAGAGTCAAATAACGGCAAAAAAAAACAAAATGCGGGAAAATAACGCTTGTGGTAAATCTGTTGTGAAAGTGCAATTCACTAAGAATTCCGCATTTAATACGAAATGCGGTATTTGTTCGATTTAGTGGTAATTTACCGAATTGAGCTGGTTGCTAAGGAGCTGGCTGGAAAGCCGGCCGCCACGCCCTCAACAACGGATGACTCATCAGCTGTCAATTAAAAATGATGAAGAAAAAACAGCGAGGGGTGCCCCCCTCCCCCAAAATCCATACCAGACCCTTATCCGAGCATGCAGCATAGCAGGTCAGGAAAGGGGGGGGGAGAGACGAGCGAGCGCCCCCCTCCTCCTGAAACATACCAGGTCACATGCCCTCAACATGGGGGGGGGGGTGGGTGGTTTGGGGCGGGGCTTCGTCATGTTGATAGGGGACAAGGGCCTCCTCCCCACAACCCTGGCCGGGGGTCGAGGGGGGGTCTCGTGACGTCACTGACCCAGCATGCACCAGTCCGTGACGTCACAAGGGGGGGCGGTGCCACCATGTGATGTCGCCAGGTGGCCCCGCCCTTACCTATTTAGGAACTGTTAAACGGTGAAGCCAGCCGTCCTCGCAAGCTTTTTTTTTTTTTTTTTTTTCGGGTGCGGCGGGCGGCGTGCTTGACGATGGATCTACATCGGGTGACATCGTTTTTGCCAGTTCCTTTATTAAAAAATAAAACAGACTCTGTTTTTATTACTTTTTGACACTTTTTTGGTGAATGGGTAGGGGTACAATGTACTCAATACTCACATGGGGGGGCGGGATCTGGGGACCCAGATTCCGATAAGCCTCTTGATGCAGACCCCCCACAACCACCGGCCAGGGTTTTGGGGATGAGGCCCTTGACCCCATCAACATGGGGGACAAGGTGCGTTGGGGTGGGGGGGCAAAGCCTTCCCATCCAAACAACCCACCCCCCATGTTGAGGGCATGTGGCCTGGTATGGTTCAGGAGGGGGGCGCTTATTCTCCACCCCCCCCCCCATTTCCTGACCTGCCAGGCTGCATGCTCGGATAAGGGTCTGGTATGGGTTTTGGGGGGGGGGCACGCTGTTTTTGTTTTTTCATAATTTTTAATTGTCGGCATGTTTCTTATATTCAGCTGTTACATATACATTCATACTGCATAATTGAGAGATAAAGATAATAAATATATAATATTTATATTAATAATAGATACATAATAATATATTAATAATAATAAATATATAATATTTATATTAATAATAAATGTATAACATTTATATTAATAATAATAAATATATATTATTTATATTAATAATAATAATAATAATAATAATAATAATTAATAATAATAATAAATACATAAAAATATATATATATATATTAATAATAATAAATGTATTTATATTAATAATAATAAATGTATAATATTTATATTAATAATAATATATATATATATATATATATATATATATATATATATATATATATATTAAATAGTATTTATATTAATAATAATAATAAATGTATTTATATTAATAATACATATATAATATTTATATTAATAATAAATACATAAATATATAATCTTAAATATACAGTATTTATATTAATAATACATTTATTAATAATAATGTATTTATATTAATAATAATAAAAAATGTATAATATATATATTAAATAGTATTTATATTAATAATAATAAATGTATTTATATTAATAATAATAAATGTATTTATATTAATAATAATAAATGTATTTATATTAATAATAATAATAATAAATACATATAATAAATGTATTTATATTAATAATGTATCATATATATTTTTATTTTTTATGAATTGGACTTAATTTACCGCGTGCAATAATTTATGCAAATGAGTCACATGACTGTGTTTATCGCATGCGGTAAATGTTTGTGAATTGACCCCCATTACCTTTTTCTAATTTTTGCTTTTCATTTCTCTTCAGGGATCGACTTTAAAATCCGGACCACGGAGATCCAGGGGAAGAAGATCAAGCTGCAAGTTTGGTGAGAGAAGGCTCCTCCCCCTCCCCCTCTCACATCCTCCACTGGGCTGCCGAGCCTACAGGATTCAGGTTTTCATGCCGTCACCCACCCAGAATGACGCCGGACTCCATCCAATTGGCGTTCGGGATCCCCCTGCCAATGGATGAGCCTCATTCTGGGTGGGTGACGGCATGAAAACCTGAACTTTAGTTTGCCATCTTCTTTCCTGGAACTCGTACAGCTGCTTTTAGTAGCAAAAAAAATAAAACTTTATTTAAATCTGGTTTATTACAGTTGTTGGCGTTTGCAGAGGACTTTGCTCCGTTCCTATCAGTCCCTTCCTCCCAGTTTTATATCCAGTAATTTGGGTGAAGGCCAGTCCTCCCCAGATGGAGGAAACGTGTCCGTCTACCCGGCTCGGTGATAATCCAAGGCTTCGGGTGACAATAACAAACCTGTTTGATGGCAGCTCTGCCTGGAGCGATATCGGGGCGGAGTGCAGAACAAATAACAATTACTGCCTACAGGAAATGTCACCAATGTGTCACTGTGTGCACTGTCATCATGTCTGCTTGAGTCCTCCCCCCCCCCCCCCCCCCCCCATCCTCTGGGTGTGCAGGCTCCTCCCCCCCCCTGGAGTGAAACCGCTCTCTCTGATGTCACCGCACACTGCGAGCTTCTCACAATATCCATTAGAAGCTGCAGATAGAGCCCCGCCTCATTTCCTAACCCCAGACTCAGTTCCACAACCTGACTATCCCTGGCCCTGCCCCCTTTTATCAAAGATGGGACAAAGGGGGCAGAAGGGGGGGCACGTGCCCCAGACTCAGTTCCACAACCTGACTGTCCCTGGCCCCACCCCCTTTTATCAAAGATGGGACAAAGGGGGGCACGTTCCCCCAGACTTGGTTCCACAACCTGACTGTCCCTGGCCCCGCCCCCTTTCATCAAAGATGGGACAAAGGGGGCAGAAGGGGGGGGCACGTGCCCCAGACTCAGTTCCACAGCCTGACTGTCCCTGACCCCGCCCCCTTTAATCAAAGCTGGGACAAAGGGGGGGGGCACGTGCCCCGGACTCAGTTCCACAACCTGACTGTCCATGGCCCCGCCCCCTTTCATCAAAGATGGGACAAAGGGGGTAGAAGGGGGGGCACGTGCCCCAGACTCGGTTCCACAGCCTGATTGTCCCTGGCCCGCCCCCTTTCATCAAAGATGGGACAAAGGGGGCAGAAGGGGTGGGGCACGTGTCCCAGACTCAGTTCTACAGCCTGACTGTTCCAGGCCCCGCCCTCTTTCAGCAAAGCTGGGACAAAGGAGGCAGAAGGGGGGGGGCACGTGCCCCAGACTCGGTTCCTTAGCCTGATTGTCCCTGGCCCTGCCCCCTTTCATCAAAGATGGGACAAAGGGGGCAGAAGGGGTGGGGCACATGCCCCAGACTCGGTTCCACAGCCTGACTGTCCCTGGCCCTGCCCCCTTTCATCAAAGCTGGGACAAAGGAGGCAGAAGGGGGGGCACGTGCCCCAGACTCGGTTCCACAACCTGACTGTCCCTGACCCCGCCCCCTTTCATCAAAGCTGGGACAAAGGGGGCAGAAGGGGGGGGGCACGTGCCCCAGACTAGGTTCCACAACCTGACTGTCCCTGGCCCCGCCCCCTTTCATCAAAGATGGGGCAGAAGGGGGGGCACGTGCCCCAGACTTGCTTCCACAACCTGACTGTCCCTGGCCCCGCCCCCTTTCATCAAAGCTGGGACAAAGGGGGCAGAAGGGGGGGCACGTGCCCCAGACTCAGTTCTACAGCCTGACTGTTCCAGGCCCCGCCCTCTTTCAGCAAAGCTGGGGCAAAGGAGGCAGAAGGGGGGGGGCACGTGCCCCAGACTCAGTTCCCCAGCCTGACTTTCCCTGGCCCCGCCCCCTTTCAATATTTTGGATTTCGGTTCTGTCAATCACGGAGACTCGGCATCGCATGTGGGCGTTACCTTGCAAATACAGCGTGCTTGGGAACGCCCACTCCTCCCGATTGAAACCCGCCCATCGAGGCATTTTGATATTTGCATAACTCCTCCCACTGCTTGCATCAGGACTGAGGAGTACTGTGATGTAATCAGGAAGCTATGTACTGGCCCCTCCCACCAGCCAGGATCTGCCCGCCCCTGGGGTAAAAGAGAACGACATCGGCCGGTTGTATGTGGGGAGAAATTGTTTTATGAATGAGTGACGATCGATATTTATACAGCATTTCCTTTCCTCCTCCTCCAGGGACACGGCTGGCCAGGAGAGATTCAAAACCATCACTACGGCGTATTACCGGGGCGCCATGGTGAGTACCGCACCCCCCCCCACCACCACAAATCTCGATTTCCTGTCTGATCAATGTTTATAAACAATGTTACTTTGTGTGTGTGTCTCTCTCTCTCTCTCTCTCTCTCTTCTCTCTCATCAATGTTTACAAACAATGTTACTTTGTATCTATCTATCTCCTGTCTGATCAATGTTTATAAACAATGTTACTTTGTCTCTCTCTCTCTCTCCCTCTGATCAAGGTTTATAAACAATGTTACTTTGTCTCTCTCTGATCAATGTTTATAAACAATGTTACTTTGTATCTCTCTCTCTCTCTCTGATCAATGTTTATAAACAATGTTACTTTGTCTCTCTCTCTGATCAATGTTTATAAACAATGTTACACTCTCTCTCCCCCCCTCTCTCTCTCCCCCCCCCCTCTCTCTCTCCCCCCCTCTCTCTCTCTCTCTCTCCCCCCTCTCTCTCTCTCTCTCTCTCTCATCAATGTTTATAAATAATATTACTTTGTATCTCTCTATCTCCTGCCTGATCAATGCTTATAAACAATGTTACTTTGTATCTCTATTACCTGTCTGATCAATGTTTATAAACAAACAGAAATAGAGAGATACAAAGTAACAGTGTTTATAAACATTGTGTCAGATGGTCAGTGATATTTAGGGGAGGGGCCACATTTAAACTGACTCTTTGCAGCGTCGTTGACTTGGCATCTCTGTGTCTTTCAGGGGATCATCCTGGTCTATGACATCACAGATGAGCGATCCTTCGAGAATATTCAGAACTGGATGAAGAGCATTAAAGAGGTAAGATTGGCATATGGGGGTGGGTAGGTTGGCGCAACTGTGATGTCACAAATACACATTCCATTGCAGCCAATGAGACTTCACCCCAATTACATTTTCGATCCAAGCTAATTTCCCCACCCCCGCCCCGCCTCCACCCATCGACATAGAGCAGCCGCCTCTTCCGCCAGCCTGATTTTTAGCTTTCAGCTGGCGGCCGGCAACCCCGATTTGTAGTTAATGAGGCTTATCGGTTGTGGGTGGAGCTGCCCCCTGAAGGGCGATCAGTCGGGTCACATGACAGGCGGTGACGTCACGCCATCTTGTTTTTTTTTTTTTTATCTCCTGGCAGAATGCGGCTGCGGGGGTGGAGAGGATGCTTCTGGGTAACAAATGCGACATGGAGAGCCGGAGGAAAGTCCAGAAGGAGCGCGGCGAAAAGGTAACGCACAGCGGCCGAGGTGGGGAGGGGGAGGGGACAGAAGATGCTTCAAATGGGGGGGGGGGGTGGTGCACACCTGCTGAAACCCGACAGCAGGCTTTCAGTAAAGGGGGGGGGAGGGCACACCTACTGAAACCCGACATCAGGCTTTCAGTAAAGGGGGGGAGGGCACACCTACTGAAACCCGACATCAGTCTTTTTCGGTGAAGGGGGGGGGGGGAGGGGCGGCTGCTCTGTAATATTTCCTGTTCTGTTCCGCAGCTCGCCAAGGAACACGGGATCCGCTTCTTCGAGACCAGCGCCAAGTCCAGCCAGAACGTAGACGAGGTAAGAGAAGCCGCAAACCTCACCGTTGTGCCATGGAAGGGGCGGGGCTTCAGGAACAATGTTTAGAGGGTGGATTTTTTTTGGGGGTGGGAGCCCACGCCCATTTTTTTTTTTCTTTGGGGCGTGGGGTTCCCCTGATGTGTGTTGATGATGATGCCGCCGCTGACCGTCGTCTTCCGTTTTTGCTTCCTCAACAGTCATTCAACTTTCTGGCCACAGACATCCTGATGAACATGACGCGGAGGGCGGTAAGTGCTGATTGGACACGTGACCCCTCCCCTCTTGAGTCCTGCGGCTGACCCCCCCCCCCCCCTCTCTCTTTCTCTCTCCTTATCCCTCAGGGTCACGGCATGAAGGACCCGGTGGATTTAAAGAGCCCCACCAAGAAGGGAAGCAGCAAGTGCTCACTGGTGTAAAGGCCGTCCCGGCGTCATATCGGAGACATTAGGATCCAATAAGAGACAATTTGATGGCCCCGCCCTCCATGGGGTGTCATTCCCCCCCACATTGTTTAGTTTAGATTGATGAACGTTAAATGGGGAGGGGGAGCTGCCACCTTGCGCCTCAGAGCTCCGCCTCCGCTAATGTCCGCCATGTTGTTACAGATTTAAAGGGGGCTTCTGGGGTAGTCAGGACTCCAAGTCGAAGGATGACCATGACAGCCGGGGATCCGCATTCCTTTTTAAGAGATCGTTTCCTCTTCTGTAAGAAGTTTGATACATTGTGGCGGATCCCCCTCAGACGCCATTGGCGGTACCCAATCCCTCTTTTGTGCCAGTTCTTGAAGTATCCGCCACGTCCAATGGAAACATTCCCTCCCCCCCTTTTAAGGAAAAACCTCCTGAACATTCCAGATGGATACTTCAAGAGCCTGGAGAGTAAGAACGATCGCCATGACTACTACGTATGGAGGCGGCTCCCTGAAAACGTTGGAGGACGAAACTCGTCAGGAACTGCTCCGCCCCAAATCCGTGATTGCAGTATTATTTTTTGGGGGGAGAGGGGGGGGATCATTAAGTGGCACCCCGCTTTCAAGACTGTGAGCCTGTACCCAGAAATTATGGATTTCTATTGGAGAAGCTGATTCCGTGTTCTGGAGGATCAGAGGGGGAAGGGGCAGCTGTTACAGGAGGGTCCAGGGAAGTGCCCAGTGCATGCTGGGAATTGTAGTTCCAACATTTGGAGGATTGTGCAGGTTCGGATAAACTGATTGGATTGAAAATAAAGAGTGTTGCTTTTCTTCGGCCAATGAGACGAAGCGAAAAAGGGAAATCAGGCCACCAATGAGTGTATCCGCCACTAAGGACAGCTTTTCTCCCACACGGCCAATCAGGGGCCGCCTCTTCTTTTTTTTTTCTCCTAGAAGTGATCGTCTGATTGGCAGCAAACTTTATAAATCTTACCTTTTTATATGGGCGGAAGGCTCTGATTGGTGGAAAACTTATTTTTTTCTCTAGAACTGGAGGCGGAGCTGACGTCCCATTGGTCGGATCGATAGTTTTGGTTACTGTGTACCATGCGTCTTGTTAACATGTTTTATGTCTTTTTATGAGGAAAATACAATTTTCTAACATTTTGTTACTCTGCGTCTCTTCATTTCCTTCATGTGGAAGTCTGGGGTGCCCGAAATACAACCAACCCCCCCCCCCCAATTGGCATTCAGTGGCAGTCTGTGATCACATCCATCATCTACGTTAACAGAAAAAAATGGCAGCTGGATGGTCACAGTGGAAGTTCAAAATATCTTATTTCCAGCAAAGAGGACCTCTTAGACCCATAGACCTATAAAGTGGACTTGTTGGACCCATAGACCTATAAAGTGGACCTGTTGGACCCATAGACCTATAAAGTGGACCTGTTGGACCCATAGGCCTATAAAGTGGGCCTGTTGGACCCATAGGCCTATAAAGTGGGCCTGTTGGACCCATAGGCCTATAAAGTGGGCCTGTTGGACCCATAGACCTAGAAAGTGGACCTGTTGGACCCATAGGCCTATAAAGTGGGCCTGTTGGACCCATAGGCCTATAAAGTGGGCCTGTTGGACCCATAGGCCTATAAAGTGGACCTGTTGGACCCATAGACCTAGAAAGTGGACCTGTTGGACCCATAGACCTAGAAAGTGGACCTGTTGGACCCATAGACCTAGAAAGTGGACCTGTTGGACCCATAGACCTAGAAAGTGGACTTGTTGGACCCATAGACCTATAAAGAGGACCTGTTAGACCTATAAAGAGGACCTGTTAGACCTAGAAAGAGGACCTGTTGGACCCATAGACCTAGAAAGAGGACCTGTTGGACCCATAGACCTAGAAAGTGGACCTGTTGGACCCATAGACCTAGAAAGTGGACCTGTTGGACCCATAGACCTAGAAAGTGGACCTGTTGGACCCATAGACCTAGAAAGTGGACTTGTTGGACCCATAGACCTATAAAGAGGACCTGTTAGACCTAGAAAGAGGACCTGTTAGACCTAGAAAGAGGACCTGTTAGACCTAGAAAGAGGACCTGTTAGACCTAGAAAGAGGACCTGTTGGACCCATAGACCTAGAAAGTGGACCTGTTGGACCTAATAGACCTGGAAAGAGGACCTGTTGGACCCATAGACCTAGAAAGTGGACCTGTTGGACCCATAGACCTAGAAAGTGGACCTGTTGGACCCATAGACCTAGAAAGTGGACTTGTTGGACCCATAGACCTATAAAGAGGACCTGTTAGACCTAGAAAGAGGACCTGTTAGACCTAGAAAGAGGACCTGTTAGACCTAGAAAGAGGACCTGTTAGACCTAGAAAGAGGACCTGTTAGACCTAGAAAGAGGACCTGTTGGACCCATAGACCTAGAAAGTGGACCTAATAGACCTGGAAAGAGGACCTGTTGGACCCATAGACCTAGAAAGTGGACCTGTTGGACCCATAGACCTAGAAAGTGGACCTGTTGGACCCATAGACCTAGAAAGTGGACCTGTTGGACCCATACACCTAGAAAGAGGACCTGTTATGCCCTGTACACACGATCAGATTTCCGATGGAATAAAATCCGATGGATTTGTCCATCAGTCTTGCCTACACACCATCAGTCAAAAATCCGACCGTTCCAAACGCCGTGACGTAAAACACTCCGAAGAGCCTAGAAAAATTAAGTTCAATGCTTCTGAGCATGCGTCGACTTGATTCTGAGCATGCGTGGGTTTTTTCTCCAATGGAGTTCCCCACAGACGATCGGAATTTGCTATCAGTTTTTTTTCCATCGGTAAAATTTAAAACATGTTCTATTTTTTTATACCGATGGAAAAAAGACCGATGGGGCCCACACACGATCAGCTTGTCCGATGAAAAAAGTCCATCGGTCTTTTTTCTTTAGAAAAACCGATCGTGTGTACGCGGCATTAGACCTATAAAGAGGACCTGTTAGACCCATATATCTATAAAGTGGACCTGTTAGACAGATAGACCTATAAAGTGGGCCTGTTGGACCCATAGGCCTATAAAGTGGACCTGTTTGATACTTCGACCTATGAAGTGGACGGACCTGTTAGATAGGTGGAATAGGTCCTCTTTATAGGTCTAACCAGCCTTCTTTATAGGTCTAAGTGTCTAACAGGTCCTCTGTCCTCCTTTCTAGGTCTAACAGGCCCTCTTTAGAGTTCTAAGTGTCTGCTAGACCTATAAAGTAGACCTGTTAGGTGGAATAGGTCCTCTTTATAGGTCTAAGTATCTAACAGGTCCACTTTATAGGTCTAGCAGACACTTAGAACTCAAAAGAGGGCCTGCTAGACCTATAAAGTGGACCTGTTAGGTGGAATAAGTCCTCTGTATAGGTCTAAGTGTCTAACAGGCCCTAGTTAGAGTTCTAAGTGTCTGCTAGACCTATAAAGTGGACCTGTTAGATACTTAGACCTATAAAGAGGACCTATTCCACCTAACACGTCTACTTTATAGCTCTAGCAGACACTTAGAACTCGAAAGAGGGCCTGTTAGACACTTAGGTCCACTTTATAGGTCCTCTTCATAGGTCTAAGTATCTAACAGATCCACTTCATAGGTCTAGCAGACACTTAGAAATCTAAAGAGGACCTGTTCCACCCATGACTAATTCATCATTTTACAAAAAGAGGTCTCCTGCTCCATAGATTTGTACTTATTATCGGAATCCGCATCGAGGACCTCCAACAAGTCTGAACTGAGGTGGAGGAGTGCGGCTGCCTTGTGTGTACGGAGCTCCTTCTTTTTTATTATATACTTTAAATTGGTAACAGGTCCTCTTTGTTGGCTCACGTGACTCCAGCCTTACTTATTCCTTAAAGCTGAATTTAATCTGCTTATATTTCCCCTTCCTTTGTCCCCCCCTCCTCTCCCCTCCTCCAAAATTTTTTTTAAGTAAAACCTTCCCCTTTTCATCACATACCTTATTATAGTCTTAGTGATGTCATCAACTGGTCTCTGTGCTTCTCTATGCAATGCAGGGAGATCATGGCTGATGGGAGGGGCTGTACAAAATATCTTGAAGGGTGGGTGTCAGTCTGGAGGAGAAGTGGGCGTTCCTATAGGCAGGTTGCCTTTGCATGCAGACCACCCCCCCCCCCCCACATGAGGATGCTGAGCCTCCATGATTGAAAGGACTGAAGTCCAATTAATGAAAGGGGCGGGGCCAGGGAGCAGTCAGGCTGGCCCAAAAATAACTTGGCACCTAAGGCATGATAAAGTGGCCTCTTGGTGATTTTAGCACCCCTTATGTGCCAATCAGTGGGTGACAGTTCAGGGAGATTTCTATTGTCTCCGCCAAGCAAACCTTTAGAGTTCATTTATAGCAACTGGGGAATCAAATATTTTCCCCAGGATTTATAATTTTCCAGTATTGGGCAATAATGATGACGTCATAGGTCAGCTGACAGGTGAGAGGTCTTGTAACTGCGACATCAAAATGTGGCGAGCTGCAGTTCCTGCTGTGCCCACACGAGGGCGCCCTGCATTATACTCTTTACAGCTGCAGTTCCACCTTTGGCCACAGGAGGGCAGGCTCTAAACATACATTATGAATTATCTCCATAATAATAGTATTGGCATTAGTGTGTATTTATTGTAATAATTATTTCGTTTATAATCTAATGTTAATATTAATATTTTATTAATAGAATTTTTTTATTATTATTATTATACAGGATTTATATTGCGCCAACAGTTTGTGCAGCACTTTACAATGCTGGATATCTATACTGGTAGGGACTGGGTGATGTGTTGGGATCTATACTGGTATGGACTGGGTAATGTGTTGGGATCTATACTAGTATGGACTGGGTGATGTGTTGGGATCTATACTGGTAGGGACTGGGTGATGTGTTGGGATCTATACTGGTATGGACTGGGTAATGTGTTGGGATCTATACTGGTATGGACTGGGTAATGTGTTGGGATCTATACTAGCATGGACTGGGTAATGTGTTGGGATCTATACTGGTATGGACTGGGTGATGTGTTGGGATCTATACTGGTATGGACTGGGTAATGTGTTGGGATCTATACTAGCATGGACTGGGTAATGTGTTGGGATCTATACTGGTATGGACTGGGTGATGTGTTGGGATCTATACTGGTATGGACTGGGTAATGTGTTGGGATCTATACTAGCATGGACTGGGTAATGTGTTGGGATCTATACTGGTATGGACTGGGTAATGTGTTGGGATCTATACTGGTATGGACTGGGTAATGTGTTGGGATCTATACTGGTATAGACTGGGTAATGTGTTGGGATCTATACTGGTATGGACTGGGTAATGTGTTGGGATCTATACTGGTATGGACTGGGTAATGTGTTGGGATCTATACTGGTATGGACTGGGTAATGTGTTGGGATCTATACTGGTATGGACTGGGTAATGTGTTGGGATCTATACTGGTATGGACTGGGTAATGTGTTGGGATCTATACTGGTAGGGACTGGGTGATGTGTTGGGATCTATACTGGTATGGACTGGGTAATGTGTTGGGATCTATACTGGTATGGACTGGGTAATGTGTTGGGATCTATACTGGTATGGACTGGGTAATGTGTTGGGATCTATACTGGTATGGACTGGGTAATGTGTTGGGATCTATACTGGTATGGACTGGGTAATGTGTTGGGATCTATACTGGTATGGACTGGGTAATGTGTTGGGGGGGGGGGCTCTTAATGAGAGGACGGATGGTGTCCTGGGGTATTTCCTCTCAGATCTGGACCATCACTGAGCTCCTGAACAGACTGAGGTGCAACCTGGTGGCACCGGATGGACCGAAACATAATGTCCCCGAGGTGTTCGTTAGGATTTAGGTCAGGTGAGCGTGGGGGGGCCATTCAGTGGTATCAATTCCTTCATCCTCCAGGAACTGGCTGCATACTCTCCCCACATGAACCCAGGGCCCACTGCACCAGCGTAGGGTCTGACAATGGGTCCAAGGATTTCATCCCAATACCTAATGGCAGTCAGGGTGCCATTTTGTAGCCTGTAGAGGTCTGTGCGTCCCTCCATGGATATGCCTCCCCAGACCATCACTGACCCACCACCAAACCGGTCATGCTGAACGATGTTACAGGCAGCATAAAGTTCTCTGCGGCTTCTCCAGACCCTTTCACGTCTGTCACATGTGCTCAGGGTGAACCTGCTCTCATCTGTGAAAAGCATGGGGCACCAGTGGTGGACCGGCCAATTCTGGTGTTCAATGGCAAATGCCAATCGAGCTCCATGGTGCCGGGCAGTGAGCACAGGGCCCCCTAGAGGACGCCGGGCCCTCAGGCCACCCCCATGAAGTCTGTTTCTGATTGGTCAGAGACATTCACACCAGTGGCCTGCTGGAGGTCATTTTGTAGGGCTCAGGCAGTGCTTATCCTGTTCCTCTTTGCACAAAGGAGCAGATACCGGCCCTGCTGATGGGTTAAGGACCTTCTACGGCTCTGTCCAGCTCTCCTAGAGTAACTGCCTGTCTCCTGGAATCTCCTCCATGCTTTTGAGACTGTGCTGGGAGACACGGCAAACCTTCTGCCAATGACACGTATTGATGTGCCGTCCCGGAGGAGTTGGACTGCCTGTGCAACCTCTATATACCCCTCTGTATACACCCCTCCCCCTCTGTATACATCCCTCCCCCTCTGTATACACCCCTCCCCCTCCGTATACACACCCCTCTGTGTACACCCCTCCCCCTCTGTGTATACCCCTCCCCCTCTGTGTACACCCCCCCTCTGTGTACATTCCTCCCATTCTGTATGCACCCCTCCCCCTCTATGTACACCCCCCTCTGTGTACATCCATCCCCCTCTGTGTACACCCCTCCCATTCTGTATACACCCCTCCCCCTCTGTGTATACCCCTCCCCCTCTGTACATCCCTCCCCCTCTGTATACACCCCTCCCCCCTCTGTATGCACCCCTCCCCCTCTGTATACACCCCTCCCCCTCTGTATACACCCCTCCCCCTCTGTATACACACCCCTCTGTGTACACCCCTCCCCCTCTGTGTATACCCCTCCCCCTCTGTGTACACCCCCCCTCTGTGTACATTCCTCCCATTCTGTATGCACCCCTCCCCCTCTATGTACACCCCCCTCTGTGTACATCCATCGCCCTCTGTGTACACCCCTCCCATTCTGTATATACCCCTCCCCCTCTGTGTACATCCCTCCCCCTCTGTATACACCCCTCCCCCCTCTGTATGCACCCCTCCCCCTCTGTATACACCCCTCCCCCTCTGTATGCACCCCACCCCCCTCTGTATGCACCCCACCCCCCTCTGTATGCACTCCTCCCTCCTCTGTATGCACCCCTCCCCCTCTGTATGCACCCCTCCCCCTCTGTGTATACCCCCCTTCTGTATGCAGCCCTCCCCGTCTGTGTACACCCTTCCCCCTCTGTATACACCCCTCCCCCCTTTGTATACACCCTCCCCCTTCTGTGTACATCCCTCCCCCTCTGTGTACATCCCTCCCCCTCTGTATACACCCCTCCCCCCTCTGTATGCACCCCTCCCCCTCTGTATACACCCTCCCCCTCTGAATTCACCCCACCCCCTCTGTATACACCCCTCCCTCCTCTGTATGCACCCCTCCCCCTCTGTGTATACCCCCCTTCTGTATGCAGCCCTCCCCGTCTGTGTACACCCTTCCCCCTCTGTATACACCCCTCCCCCCTTTGTATACACCCTCCCCCTTCTGTGTACATCCCTCCCCCTCTGTGTACATCCCTCCCCCTCTGTATACACCCCTCCCCCCTCTGTATGCACCCCTCCCCCTCTGTATACACCCTCCCCCTCTGTATACACCCCACCCCCTCTGTATACACCCCTCCCCCTCTGTATACACCCCTCCCTCCTCTGTATGCACCCCTCCCCCTCTGTATGCACCCCTCCCCCTCTGTGTATATCCCCCTTCTGTATGCAGCCCTCCCCGTCTGTGTACACCCTTCCCCCTCTGTATACACCCCTCCCCCCTTTGTATACACCCTCCCCCTTTATGTGTATACAATCCTCCCCCCTTTGTATACACCCTCCCCCTCTGTGTACACCCCTCCCCCCTCTGTATACACCCCTCCCCCCTCTGTATGCACCCCTGCCCCTCTGTATACACCCTCCCCCTCTGAATTCACCCCACCCCCTCTGTATACACCCCTCCCTCTGTATGCACCCCTCCCCCTCTGTATGCACCCCTCCCCCTCTGTATGCACTCCTCCCTCCTCTGTATGCACCCCTTCCCCTCTGTATGCACCCCTCCCCCTCTGTGTATACCCCCCTTCTGTATGCAGCCCTCCCCGTCTGTGTACACCCTTCCCCCTCTGTATACACCCCTCCCCCCTTTGTATACACCCTCCCCCTTCTGTGTACATCCCTCCCCCTCTGTATACACCCCTCCCCCCTCTGTATGCACCCCTCCCCCTCTGTATACACCCTCCCCCTCTGAATTCACCCCACCCCCTCTGTATACACCCCTCCCTCCTCTGTATGCACCCCTCCCCCTCCTGTATGCACCCCTCCCCCTCTGTGTATACCCCCCTTCTGTATGCAGCCCTCCCCGTCTGTGTACACCCTTCCCCCTCTGTATACACCCCTCCCCCCTTTGTATACACCCTCCCCCTTCTGTGTACATCCCTCCCCCTCTGTGTACATCCCTCCCCCTCTGTATACACCCCTCCCCCCTCTGTATGCACCCCTCCCCCTCTGTATACACCCTCCCCCTCTGAATTCACCCCTCCCCCTCTGTATACACCCCTCCCTCCTCTGTATGCACCCCTCCCCCTCTGTATGCACCCCTCCCCCTCTGTGTATATCCCCCTTCTGTATGCAGCCCTCCCGTCTGTGTACACCCTTCCCCCTCTGTATACACCCCTCCCCCCTTTGTATACACCCTCCCCCTTTATGTGTATACAATCCTCCCGCTCTGTATACACCCCTCCCCCTCTGTATACACCCTCCCCCCTCTGTGTATACCCCTCCCCTTCTGTACACACCCCTCCCCTACTTACCTGACCAGATCAATATCCCCAGGTTTTTTTTGACTTGATCCTATACTCTGATTAAAAAGTGTTCCTTTCATATAATTTTTTGAGCAGTATACATATATATACACACACACAGAGTATATATATACACACACACACAGAGTATATATATATATATATATATATATACACACACACACACACAGAGTATATATATACACACACACACACAGTATATATATATATATATATATATATACACACACACACAGAGTGTGTATATATATATTGTGACAGCAGGAAGGTAAAGTCACCTGGTTGCATCCAGGGGGGTAGATATATTTCTCCCAGATTCAGGCTTTATGCCGACTTATACAACTAGGTGGAGAGTTGTATAAGGCTAGTGGGCTCATGGATGACTCATACCTCTAGGGAGAGTGCTGGGCGTCGTGCAGGCAGGGAGTTGATGAGACCAGCTGAAGCTTGTCAGCTCATTTAGGCCTCTATAAGAACTCCCAGCTTCATTAGATGTTAGCTCATGCCTGGAACCAGACCTGTGTGGACTGTCTAGGGAGAGTGAACCCCTGTGCGGTGAGACAAAGCCTGTGTGGCTATTTGCTTGGACATTTAAAACCAGGGACTTAGGGACTAGGACAGCACTAGGCTGATCCCAGTTGTTAGTTAGGAAACCTGTATGTTTAGTCAGAGGTCAAGTTGACCAGGATTTATTTTATTTATGTTTCTTTTGCTTTGCTGTGTTTTGTCACTGTAAATAGAAAATAAACCGCACCTTTTTGATTTTGAAAACCACAACCTCCGTTTGCTGGGCCTGTTTTTGTCTGGGGAGCCCATCCCGGGGGTCACACACACCCGCTGCCGAGCTAACCCCCTCACAGTTGGTGGAGAACCAGTGGCAGTTTTTTTAAGCCAGCATGGAGGAGATACTGAAACAGCTGGCTCTAGCAAATGCCAATCAACAGCAGACAAATGCAGGTTTGCAAAGGAGCCTTGCAGCCCAGCAGCAAGCTCATCAACAGAGCCTTGCAGCCCAGCAGCAAGCTCACCAACAGAGTCTGGAAGCTCAGCAACAAGCCCAACAGCAATCTGAGGCCCGCTTCATAGACCTGTTACAGAAGCAAGAGCAGAGACTATAACAAATGGAAGCAGTAGTGCAGCAACGTCCGCAGACCAGTGAGGAAAGCCGTCCCACTAATACCGCGTCCTTTGGGGTGAGTCGTTTATTGACAAAAATGACTGGAGAGGATGATCCAGAGGTATTTTTGACCACATTTGAAAGGACTGCTGAAAGAGAAAAGTGGCCTGAGGAGCAGTGGGCTGGACTGGTGGCTCCTCTGTTAACTGGTGAATCGCAGAAGGCTTACTATGACCTAGAGCCTGACCAAGCAAAAGACTATGCGATGCTAAAAGCTGAAATATTGGCAAGGCTGGGTGTCACCCTGGCTGTCCGGGCTCAGCGTGTGCATAACTGGACTTTCCAGCTTGGAAAACCCCCCAGGTCTCAAATGTATGATCTCATTCACCTGAGCAGGAAGTGGCTACAGCCAGAGACTTTGTCCGCACCAGAGATTGTGGAACGTGTTGTAATGGATCGGTTTTTGAGAGCTCTTCCTACTGCCATCCAAAAGTGGGTAAGCCATGGAGACCCAGAGACGGCCGGTGGTCTTGTGGATCGTGTAGAGAAATACTTGGCTACAGAGAACCTGACGGCCTCTTCCAGAGACTCTCGGACTTTCCACCCTAAGACCAGACCATCCCCAGGGGCGGATAAGAGGATTCCAAGGGGTGAGGGTGGAGAGAGTGAGAGGGTGGGAGCTCTGCCCAAAGTTTGGCGAGAACAGCCTGGGAAGTCAGGGGCTCAAGAGGCAGCCAAAAGGATTGTTTGCTACCGCTGCCGGCAAGCGGGACATATTGCAGCAAATTGCCCGGTTGTGGAGGAACCCATGCAATGTGACTTTCTGACGGACAGACGTCAGTCGCTGTGTGTGACAGTCGCATGCACTGCCATTCGGGGAACTGAGAAACATTTATGCAAAATGTGTATTAATGGTAGAAATGTTGTGGTATTGCTGGATTCAGGTAGCCTTGTGACCCTGATAAAGGCTGAATTAGTTAAAACAGAGGTCTCTGGGAATAGCAAGGTAGCTGTTATTTGTGTGCATGGGGACACCCGAGAGTATCCAGTGACTACAGTGTGTTTCGAGACCCCCAAAGGTACCCTCTCTCATCCAGTGGGGTTAGTATCTCAATTACCGCATGATGCCATTGTGGGAAGGGATTTTCCGAAGTTCTGGGAACTGTGGGATGATCCTGAGCCCCCCACTGGTGCCCCTATGTACCAGGAATGTGATAGCCAGAACTCCCCTGAGAGTGGTGAGGACTCTCCAGAATTTCCCTTATCAGTATTGGCAGGGGAGACTCAAGAAACTGGAGAGGAGCCCACCTCCTCAGACGAAAACCTACCGTCTGTGGAGTTTTCTGATCTGGAGGTTCACAGGGAAAATTTTGCCACAGAACAGTTAAAAGACCCCGCCCTAATAAAGGCACGGGAAAACGTAGTGGAAATAGATGGCGAGTTAGTGAACCCAGATAATACCTGCACTTACCCATACTTCAGCGTAGAGAAGGACCTACTGTATCGGGTGGCAAAAAGGGCAGAAGAAACCGTTGAGCAGCTTGTGGTGCCCAAACCTTACAGGAAGTTGGTGTTGGAGTTGGCCCATGGGCACATTCTTGGAGGTCATCTGGGGACAGAGAAAACCCGAGAGAGGGTATTACAGAGATTCTATTGGCCTGGGGTGATGAAGGACATAGAAAATTATTGTTCCTCCTGCCCTGTGTGTCAGAGGTCGGCCCCGATGCCACATTTCCGTAGCCCGCTGGTCCCTCTACCCATCATTGAGGTCCCGTTTGAGAGAATCGCAATGGATTTGGTAGGTCCTATAATCAAGTCCGCTAGGGGGCACCAGTACATATTGGTTATAATGGACTATGCCACCCGTTATCCAGAAGCGATCCCTCTCAGAAATACCTCGGCCAAAACCATAGCCAAAGAGCTATCTCTTGTTTTTAGCCGGGTGGGTATTTGTAAAGAACTGCTTACGGACCAAGGTACACCCTTTATGTCCCGGGTTATGAAAGAGCTGTGTAAATTGTTCAAAGTGACGCAATTGCGTACATCTGTGTATCACCCCCAAACCGATGGGCTGGTTGAAAGATTCAACAAAACCCTAAAACAAATGTTGAAGAAAGTGGTGGATAGAGATGGAAAGGATTGGGACTGTCTACTTCCTTATTTGATGTTTGCTATTAGGGAGGTGCCCCAATCCTCTACGGGATTCTCCCCCTTTGAGTTACTGTATGGGAGACACCCAAGAGGGCTGTTGGATATTGCCAAGGAGACTTGGGAAAGTGAGAGTTCTCCCCACAGGAGTGTGATTGAGCATGTCGCCCTGATGCAAGATCGAATTGCACAGGTAATGCCCATCGTGAAGGAACATTTGGCCCAAGCGCAGTTGGCACAGCAGAGAGTGTACAACCGTGGAGCCAAGACCCGTACCTTTTCCCCGGGGGATAGGATATTGGTACTTGTCCCTACGGTTGAAAGTAAATTCCTTGCCAAATGGCAAGGCCCCTACGAGATAATGGAAAAAGTGAGCGAAGTGAATTACAAGGTCAGACAACCAGGAAGGCGAAAGCCCGAACAGATATATCACGTTAATCTGTTGAAAGCCTGGAGGGATAGAGAGTCCCTAGTCGCAGACACTTGGTCACCAGCTCAAACTGGTTGCGTGATTCCGGAGGTTGGAATAGCAGCCACCTTGTCACAACCCCAACAACAGGAGGTTAAGGAGTTTGTGCTTCGCAACAAGGAGGTGTTCTCTGAGCTGCCGGGACAAACATCTGGGGTAGAGCATGATATTATTACCCCGCCCGGTGAAAGGGTGAAGTTAAAACCCTATCGGATCCCAGAGGCCCGACGGGAGGCAATACGGGAGGAAGTACAGAAAATGCTGAACTTAGGGGTGATAGAGGAGTCCCAAAGTGATTGGTCTAGTCCCATTGTGTTGGTGCCTAAACCGGATGGGAGCTGGCGATTTTGTAACGATTTTCGTCAGTTGAACAAAGTTACAAAATTTGACACCTACCCCATGCCACGTATAGATGAGTTGATCGACCGGCTGGGAACAGCCCGATACATGACGACTCTTGACCTCACAAAAGGGTATTGGCAAATCCCCCTGGCCAAGTCGGCCAAAGAGAAAACCGCATTTGTAACCCCAGACGGGGCGTTCCAATATAAAAGAATGCCGTTCGGGTTACAGAATGCGCCGGCCACATTCCAGCGGAAAATGGACCAGATACTGAGGCCCCATCGGAAGTATGCTGCGGCTTACCTGGATGACGTAATTGTCCATAGCACAGATTGGGCCTCACATCTGCCAAAAGTGCAAGCAGTC
>CM055126.1:65136565-65161565 GCA_029206835.1 Rana muscosa
GCAATGACTTCATAGGGCCGGGCCCTATTCACCAGGTCAGTGGCAGTGACTTCATAGGGCCAGGCCCTATTCACCAGGTCAGTGGCAGTGACTTCATAGGGCCAGGCCCTATTCACCAGGTCTGTGGCAGTGACTTCATAGGGTCAGGCCCTATTCACCAGGTCAGTGGCAGTGACTTCATAGGGCAGGGCCCTATTCACCAGGTCAGTGGCAGTGACTTCATAGGGCCGGGCCCTATTCACCAGGTCAGTGGCAGTGACTTCATTGGGCCAGGCCCTATTCACCAGGTCAGTGGCAGTGACTTCATAGGGCCAGGCCCTATTCACCAGGTCAGTGGCAGTGACTTCATAGGGCCGGGCCCTATTCACCAGGTCAGTGGCAGTGACTTCTATTCACCAGGTCAGTGGCAGTGACTTCATAGGGCCAGGCCCTATTCACCAGGTCAGTGGCAGTGACTTCATAGGGCCAGGCCCTATTCACCAGGTCAGTGGCAGTGACTTCTATTCACCAGGTCAGTGGCAGTGACTTCATAGGGCCAGGCCCTATTCACCAGGTCAGTGGCAGTGACTTCTATTCACCAGGTCAGTGGCAGTGACTTCATAGGGCCAGGCCCTATTCACCAGGTCAGTGGCAGTGACTTCATAGGGCCAGGCCCTATTCACCAGGTCAGTGGCAGTGACTTCATTGGGTCAGGCCCTATTCACCAGGTCAGTGGCAGTGACTTCATAGGGTCAGGCCCTATTCACCAGGTCAGTGGCAGTGACTTCATAGGGCAGGGCCCTATTCACCAGGTCAGTGGCAGTGACTTCATAGGGCCGGGCCCTATTCACCAGGTCAGTGGCAGTGACTTCATTGGGCCAGGCCCTATTCACCAGGTCAGTGGCAGTGACTTCATAGGGCCAGGCCCTATTCACCAGGTCAGTGGCAGTGACTTCTATTCACCAGGTCAGTGGCAGTGACTTCATAGGGCCAGGCCCTATTCACCAGGTCAGTGGCAGTGACTTCATAGGGCCAGGCCCTATTCACCAGGTCAGTGGCAGTGACTTCTATTCACCAGGTCAGTGGCAGTGACTTCATAGGGCCAGGCCCTATTCACCAGGTCAGTGGCAGTGACTTCTATTCACCAGGTCAGTGGCAGTGACTTCATAGGGCCAGGCCCTATTCACCAGGTCAGTGGCAGTGACTTCATAGGGCCAGGCCCTATTCACCAGGTCAGTGGCAGTGACTTCTATTCACCAGGTCAGTGGCAGTGACTTCATAGGGCCAGGCCCTATTCACCAGGTCAGTGGCAGTGACTTCATAGGGCCAGGCCCTATTCACCAGGTCAGTGGCAGTGACTTCATAGGGCCGGGCCCTATTCACCAGGTCAGTGGCAGTGACTTCTATTCACCATGTCAGTGGCAGTGACTTCATAGGGCCAGGCCCTATTCACCAGGTCAGTGGCAGTGACTTCATAGGGCCAGGCCCTATTCACCAGGTCTGTGGCAGTGACTTCATAGGGTCAGGCCCTATTCACCAGGTCAGTGGCAGTGACTTCATAGGGCAGGGCCCTATTCACCAGGTCAGTGGCAGTGACTTCATAGGGCCGGGCCCTATTCACCAGGTCAGTGGCAGTGACTTCATTGGGCCAGGCCCTATTCACCAGGTCAGTGGCAGTGACTTCATAGGGCCAGGCCCTATTCACCAGGTCAGTGGCAGTGACTTCATAGGGCCAGGCCCTATTCACCAGGTCAGTGGCAGTGACTTCTATTCACCAGGTCAGTGGCAGTGACTTCATAGGGCCAGGCCCTATTCACCAGGTCAGTGGCAGTGACTTCTATTCACCAGGTCAGTGGCAGTGACTTCATAGGGCCAGGCCCTATTCACCAGGTCAGTGGCAGTGACTTCATTGGGCCAGGCCCTATTCACCAGGCCAGTGGCAGTGACTTCATAGGGCCAGGCCCTATTCACCAGGCCAGTGGCAGTGACTTCATAGGGCCAGGCCCTATTCACCAGGTCAGTGGCAGTGACTTCATAGGGCCAGGCCCTATTCACCAGGTCAGTGGCAGTGACTTCTATTCACCAGGTCAGTGGCAGTGACTTCATAGGGCCAGGCCCTATTCACCAGGTCAGTGGCAGTGACTTCATAGGGCCAGGCCCTATTCACCAGGTCAGTGGCAGTGACTTCTATTCACCAGGTCAGTGGCAGTGTCTTCATAGGGCCAGGCCCTATTCACCAGGTCAGTGGCAGTGACTTCTATTCACCAGGTCAGTGGCAGTGACTTCCTAGGGCCAGGCCCTATTCACCAGGTCAGTGGCAGTGACTTCCTAGGGCCAGGCCCTATTCACCAGGTCAGTGGCAGTGACTTCCTAGGGCCAGGCCCTATTCACCAGGTCAGTGGCAGTGACTTCATAGGGCCGGGCCCTATTCACCAGGTCAGTGGCAGTGACTTCATACGGTCAGGCCCTATTCACCAGGTCAGTGGCAGTGACTTCATAGGGCAGGGCCCTATTCACCAGGTCAGTGGCAGTGACTTCATAGGGCAGGGCCCTATTCACCAGGTCAGTGGCAGTGACTTCATTGGGCCAGGCCCTATTCACCAGGTCAGTGGCAGTGACTTCATAGGGCCAGGCCCTATTCACCAGGTCAGTGGCAGTGACTTCATAGGGCAGGGCCCTATTCACCAGGTCAGTGGCAGTGACTTCATAGGGCCGGGCCCTATTCACCAGGTCAGTGGCAGTGACTTCATTGGGCCAGGCCCTATTCACCAGGTCAGTGGCAGTGACTTCATAGGGCCAGGCCCTATTCACCAGGTCAGTGGCAGTGACTTCTATTCACCAGGTCAGTGGCAGTGACTTCATAGGGCCAGGCCCTATTCACCAGGTCAGTGGCAGTGACTTCATAGGGCCAGGCCCTATTCACCAGGTCAGTGGCAGTGACTTCTATTCACCAGGTCAGTGGCAGTGACTTCTATTCACCAGGTCAGTGGCAGTGACTTCTATTCACCAGGTCAGTGGCAGTGACTTCTATTCACCAGGTCAGTGGCAGTGACTTCATAGGGCCAGGCCCTATTCACCAGGTCAGTGGCAGTGACTTCATAGGGCCAGGCCCTATTCACCAGGTCAGTGGCAGTGACTTCTATTCACCAGGTCAGTGGCAGTGACTTCATAGGGCCAGGCCCTATTCACCAGGTCAGTGGCAGTGACTTCATAGGGCCGGGCCCTATTCACCAGGTCAGTGGCAGTGACTTCATAGGGCCGGGCCCTATTCACCAGGTCAGTGGCAGTGACTTCTATTCACCAGGTCAGTGGCAGTGACTTCATAGGGCCAGGCCCTATTCACCAGGTCAGTGGCAGTGACTTCATAGGGCCCGGCCCTATTCACCAGGTCTGTGGCAGTGACTTCATAGGGTCAGGCCCTATTCACCAGGTCAGTGGCAGTGACTTCATAGGGCAGGGCCCTATTCACCAGGTCAGTGGCAGTGACTTCATAGGGCCGGGCCCTATTCACCAGGTCAGTGGCAGTGACTTCATAGGGCCAGGCCCTATTCACCAGGTCAGTGGCAGTGACTTCATAGGGCCAGGCCCTATTCACCAGGTCAGTGGCAGTGACTTCATAGGGCCAGGCCCTATTCACCAGGTCAGTGGCAGTGACTTCTATTCACCAGGTCAGTGGCAGTGACTTCATAGGGCCAGGCCCTATTCACCAGGTCAGTGGCAGTGACTTCTATTCACCAGGTCAGTGGCAGTGACTTCATAGGGCCAGGCCCTATTCACCAGGTCAGTGGCAGTGACTTCATTGGGCCAGGCCCTATTCACCAGGTCAGTGGCAGTGACTTCATAGGGCCAGGCCCTATTCACCAGGCCAGTGGCAGTGACTTCATAGGGCCAGGCCCTATTCACCAGGTCAGTGGCAGTGACTTCATAGGGCCAGGCCCTATTCACCAGGTCAGTGGCAGTGACTTCTATTCACCAGGTCAGTGGCAGTGACTTCTATTCACCAGGTCAGTGGCAGTGACTTCATAGGGCCAGGCCCTATTCACCAGGTCAGTGGCAGTGACTTCATAGGGCCAGGCCCTATTCACCAGGTCAGTGGCAGTGACTTCTATTCACCAGGTCAGTGGCAGTGACTTCCTAGGGCCAGGCCCTATTCACCAGGTCAGTGGCAGTGACTTCCTAGGGCCAGGCCCTATTCACCAGGTCAGTGGCAGTGACTTCCTAGGGCCAGGCCCTATTCACCAGGTCAGTGGCAGTGACTTCCTAGGGCCGGGCCCTATTCACCAGGTCAGTGGCAGTGACTTCATAGGGCCGGGCCCTATTCACCAGGTCTGTGGCAGTGACTTCATACGGTCAGGCCCTATTCACCAGGTCAGTGGCAGTGACTTCATAGGGCAGGGCCCTATTCACCAGGTCAGTGGCAGTGACTTCATAGGGCAGGGCCCTATTCACCAGGTCAGTGGCAGTGACTTCATAGGGCAGGGCCCTATTCACCAGGTCAGTGGCAGTGACTTCATAGGGCCAGGCCCTATTCACCAGGTCAGTGGCAGTGACTTCATAGGGCCAGGCCCTATTCACCAGGTCAGTGGCAGTGACTTCTATTCACCAGGTCAGTGGCAGTGACTTCATAGGGCCAGGCCCTATTCACCAGGTCAGTGGCAGTGACTTCATAGGGCCAGGCCCTATTCACCAGGTCAGTGGCAGTGACTTCTATTCACCAGGTCAGTGGCAGTGACTTCATAGGGCCATGCCCTATTCACCAGGTCAGTGGCAGTGATTTCATAGGGCCAGGCCCTATTCACCAGGTCAGTGGCAGTGACTTCATAGGGCCGGGCCCTATTCACCAGGTCAGTGGCAGTGACTTCATAGGGCCGGGCCCTATTCACCAGGTCAGTGGCAGTGACTTCATAGGGCCGGGCCCTATTCACCAGGTCAGTGGCAGTGACTTCTATTCACCAGGTCTGTGGCAGGGACCAACCTCACAATCTGTGGCAGAGATCGTGCACCAAAACTGTTCGTGAAACCTGAACAGTCCGAGGAAATCATTTGAGTTTGTGCCTGGACCTCCTCCCACCTAAGCTGTCCTGGGTCTCGTTCCAACCTGTCTGCTGTTAAAGAGACTATTAGTTATCCAGTGTGAAATAAATATAGAAGTTGGACTTTCAGTTGGTGTGGACAGTTACATTACTGGGGAAAAATAAGGACTTGCATCTATTCAAGGTAGAGGTGAGAATATGGTTGCCACCTCATCCCTTTAAACCCGAACACATATAAATTACACAGGTTCTGAGGCTAATTTAATGCAGATAAGGCACCAAGTGAGATTAATTACCACATTAATCAGCCACAGAACCTGTGTAATTCATATGTGTTCGGGTTTAAAGGGATGAGGTGCCAACTCTAGGTGAGAATCATTCTCGGGAGGATCATAACTCCAGCCGCAGGCAGAGGCCCGAAACTAACACCACTCAACCTCCTCACTCAGGAGGGTACGGGCTTGTGGTGCGGTGTGCCTCGCTCTCTCTGCCTGCGAGGAGCCAAATTGAATGCAGGTAAAGACAGAGGGGTCCGTGCGCTACATATATAACACAATGAAGAATGTCACAGACTGGATGGAGCACAGGGTCATTTTCTGCCATCACTCTTCTATGTTTTTTTTTATGTCTCTGATAATGAAATCTCTGATGAAGGAGCTCTGCACACATAATGACAGTAAGCTCTGTGACCCAGCAGCTGTAGTCCCAGCTGTACCCACACGAGGGCGCTCTGAACTCAAGCTGTCCATTATACAGCTCAGTGCTCCAGCAGCTGCCGTTCCTCTTGTGGCCACACGAGGGCGCTCCGCCCTCATCCTCACCATTACCACTCAGTGACTGGGCAGGCGCAGCTCCTTCTCCGGCCACACGGTGGCGCTCTTCTGACTCCTCATACCGGAAGTAGTCGCACCGTGTCACCGGGCGGAAGGCGGTGAGTTGTCGCTCCGGGAAGAAGAGTCGGAAGAAGACGGAGATGGAGGCGGCGGGGTGGTTGCTGAGAGTCGTCATCGTTCTGGTCGTACACAGGTCAGTCCGAGCCGCTTCTCCTCTCCCCGGGACGGGCGGTGTAATTCTCCGCTGTCACCTCCAGGTGGCGCCCGCGTGTTCTTTATATCGGTGACCACGAGATGGCGCCCGTTCTCCACATTGTATATTATACAATATACATGGAGGGGATAGAAAGGAACGCACTTCTCTCACACCGCCACCAGATGGCGCCCGTTCCCTGCATTGTATTCTATAGAGGGCTGTCCTTCCCGAATACTACCACCATGGTGCGCTGATATATTATGTCCCTGTACATTATTGTCCCCTCATCCCCCCCCCTTCCCCTGTGTGTCACATTCATTAGTGTCCCCCCTCCCCTGTGTGTCACATTCATTAGTGTCCCCTCATCTCCCCCCCTGTGTGTCACATTCATTAGTGTCCCCCCGTGTGTTACAGTCATTAGTGTCCCCCATCCCCCCCTGTGTGTCACAATCATTAGTGTCCCCCTGTGTGTTACAGTCAGTGTCCCCTCATCTCCTCCTGTGTGTCACATTCATTAGTGTCCCCCCACCCCTGTGTTACATTTATTAGTGTCCCCTCATCTCCTCACCAGTGTGTGACATTTATTAGTGTCCCCCCAGTGTGTGACATTTATTAGTGTCCCCCCAGTGTGTGTCACATTTGTGTCCCCCCCATCCCCCCTGTGTGTCACATTTGTGTCCCCCCATCCCCCTGTGTGTCACATTTGTATCCCCCCTGTGTTACATTTATTAGTGTCCCCTCATCTCCTCACCTGTGTGTGACATTTATTAGTGTCCCCCCCAGTGTGTGACATTTATTAGTGTCCCCCCCAGTGTGTGACATTTATTAGTGTCCCCCCCAGTGTGTGACATTTATTAGTGTCCCCCCAGTGTGTGACATTTGTGTTCCCCCATCCCCCCTGTGTGTCACATTTATTAGTGTCCCCCCATCCCCCATTGTGTCACATTTATTAGTGTCCCCCCATCGTGTCACATTCTTTAGTGTCCCCCCCCCCCATCACCTAGTGTGTCACATTCATTGGTGTCCCTTCACCCCCCCCCCCTGTGTGTCACATTTATTAGTGTCCCCCCCCAGTGTGTCGCATTCATTGGTGTCCCCTCATCTCCTGCTGTGTCCCCCCCAATTGTGTCACATTTATTAGTGTCCCTCCCAGTGTGTCCCATGTATTACTGTCCCCTCAGTTTTGGGGTAATTATTATTCATTTCCTCTCAGGTGGGCGGAGTCATCTCAGGTTCAGGAGGAGAGCCCTCCGGTGAAGTCCGGTAAGTGTTGCGCCATGTGGGGTGTTGCACGGTCTCTGGCGGCGGCGCTCTCACCTCCTCCATGTTGTTTGTTGCAGAGAGCCCGGCGGTGAGCCCGTGTTGGAGGACCGAGGAATTCACGGTCTCCAAAGATTGCTACAACTGTAACCAGTTTGATTCGGTAAGTGTCCCTCTGTGGCTCCGCCCCCCTGGTGCTCCCTCCACCCTCCCATCTGCACAGTAGTTCCCGTATGGGGAGTGTCTGAAGGGTGATGGGCGGGGCTGTGTGTGATCAGCTGATCTGTTGTGGAAGTTTTGTTCAGTAGGCCCCACCCACAGCGCTGACCCACCCTCCCCCCCCCCCCCCCCCGCACACAATGACGTTTTTTTTTTCCTTCCAGAAGGCGGTCAGTCAGTGCGGAGTCACCGGATTCATCGAGCAAGTCAGCTGCAGCCCCTCCAAGAAAGTGGAGTACAAGAGGTAAGAGAGTGGGGGATGGGGAGGGGGTGGAGCTTAGAAGGAGCCGTCATGGCCGCCTGGGATCAGCAAACGACTTCAGTGCTGTGTACCAATCTGCTGTGAAGGAGAGCTGGAGGGGGTGGGGGTCACCAGACGATGGCACCAAGCTGGTGGCTGTGGAATGTGGGTGGAGCCGTCGTTGGCTCCGCCTTGTGAGGTCCCAAAGCTGTCATTCAGTGGGGAGGCTATTTTAGACTGTCAGCTCTTTGGCCAAGTGGTGCTCCCAGAAACAAAATGTACTCGCGGCTGAGCTGCCAGTCTCGGGGGCGGGATTTCCTACTTTTGACCTTGAAGAGAACCTGTCCAGGTAGATGTGCGGTAGGAGCCCATGCTGACTCTGGGCGGGGCACTGTGAGCGGGGGCGGGGCACTGTGGGGGCAGGTCATATGTAAATTTAGTCCTGATGACACTACTTTTACTCTTGGAAGTTGAGAAGCATTCCCCGTCTGGGTCAGATTAGAGGGGTTGTTGGCCTGGGGGGAGGCGGGGTATAATTCCTACTCACTCTGAGATGGTCTCCGCCCTCTTTCAGCTGCCGCTCGGTCGCCATGGAGAAAAGGGTCTTCTGGGAGTTCGTGGGGATCACGATGGCGGCCGCCGTGGTCTTGGCGTTTGTGGTGGTGTTTCGGCAGAGGATGCTGGACCGAAGAGCCCTGGAGAAAGTGCGCAAGCAGATCGAGTCCATCTGATCCTCGGGGGCCGGACACTCGGGCTGTGGACTTTTCCTCGCCGTGATAGAGGAGGGACACGCCCACCTTCTGACCAATCCCATTCCTCGAGCTGCAGCAGTGATATATCAGTTATGAGTGGAGCCCCCTGCTGGCTTTCTCTATGTCTCAGAGGGGACTCCAGCGGTGACCCCCCCACCCCCCCCCATCACACACCTTCATCCCCAGGGTTGTCCCCAACCCTGAGACATGGGGAGATGGTCGGGGGGGATTTATTCGTCTTCATCGATTGAAATTACTGTTATGGGCGGAGTCACCCTTTACACTGTTGTCTGATCCTGTGATGTTATAGGGCCTCTTCACCGGGGGGGGGGGCAGACTTGTCCCTCAGGACTCAGAGGGGGGAGGGGGTAAATTGGACGCTCATTCTGTGATATTTGGACTTTCGATGTATTTATTATAGAAACTGATACAGTGTTGAAGTTTTATATTTTTAGGAAAATAAAAAAATACTTTTCATTTTATTATTAATATTATTATTTTTATCTTAAACACAATTCTTCACATTACTGAACACCACCATTGTGAAAGCTCCCAGTGTGAGGTCATGTGATCGCTCCCAGCCAATGTAGTGAAAGCTCCCAGTGTGGGGTCATGTGATCGCTCCCAGCCAATGTAGTGAAAGCTCCCTTGTGTGGGGTCATGTGATCGTTCCCAGCCAATGAGGTGAAAGCCCCCAGTGTGGGGTCATGTGATCGCTCCCAGCCAATGTGGTGTAAGCTCCCAGTGTGGGGTCATGTGATCGATCCCAGCCAATGTGGTGTAAGCTCCCAGTGTGGGGTCATGTGATCGCTCCCAGCCAATGTGGTGAAAGCTCCCAGTGTGGGGTCATGTGATCGCTCCCAGCCAATGTGGTGTAAGCTCCCAGTGTGGGGTCATGTGATCGCTCCCAGCCAATGTGGTGTAAGCTCCCAGTGTGAGGTCATGTGATCGGTTCCAGCCAATGTGGTGAAAGCCCCCAGTGTGGGGTCATGTGATCGCTCCCAGCCAATGTGGTGAAAGCTCCCAGTGTGAGGTCATGTGATCGCTCCCATCCAATGTAGTGAAAGCTCCCAGTGTGGGGTCATGTGATCGCTCCCATCCAATGTAGTGTAAGCTCCCAGTGTGGGGTCATGTGATCGCTCCCATCCAATGTAGTGAAAGCTCTGTGTGTGGTCATGTGATCGCTCCCAGCCAATGTGGTGAAAGCTCCCAGTGTGAGGTCATGTGATCGCTCCCATCCAATGTAGTGTAAGCTCCCAGTGTGAGGTCATGTGATCGCTCCCATCCAATGTAGTGAAAGCTCCCAGTGTGGGGTCATGTGATCGCTCCCAGCCAATGTAGTGAAAGCTCTCAGTGTGAGGTCATGTGATCGCTCCCAGCCAATGTAGTGAAAGGCCCCAGTGGGGGGTAATGTGATCGCTCCCAGCCAATGTAGTGAAAGCTCTCAGTGTGAGGTCATGTGATCGCTCCCAGCCAATGTAGGGAAAGCTCCCAGTGTGGGGTCATGTGATCGCTCCCAGCCAATGTAGGGAAAGCTCCCAGTGTGGGGTCATGTGATCGCTCCCAGCCAATGTAGGGAAAGCTCCCAGTGTGGGGGTCATGTGATCCGCTCCCAGCCCATGCAGTGAAAGCTCCCAGTGTGGGGTCATGTGATGGCTCCCAGCCCATGCAGTGAAAGCTCCCAGTGTGGGGTCATGTGATGGCTCCCAGCCCATGCAGTGAAAGCTCCCAGTGTGGGGTCATGTGATGGCTCCCAGCCCATGCAGTGAAAGCTCCCAGTGTGGTGTCATGTGATGGCTCCCAGCCCATGCAGTGAAAGCTCCCAGTGTGGGGTCATGTGATGGCTCCCAGCCCATGCAGTGAAAGCTCCCAGTGTGGGGTCATGTGATCGCTCCCAGTCCATGCAGTGAAAGCTCCCAGTGTGGGGTCATGTGATCGCTCCCATCCAATGTAGTGAAAGCCCCCAGTGTGGGGTCATGTGATCGCTCCCATCCAATGTGGTGAAAGCTCCCAGTGTGGGGTCATGTGATCGCTCCCATCCAATGTGGTGAAAGCTCCCAGTGTGGGGTCATGTGATCGCTCCCAGCCAATGTAGTGAAAGCTCTGTGTGGGGTCATGTGATCGCTCCCAGCCAATGTGGTAAAAGCTCCCAGTGTGGGTCATGTGATCGCTCCCAGCCAATGTAGGGAAAGCTCCCAGTGTGAGGTCATGTGATCGCTCCCATCCAATGTAGTGAAAGCTCCCAGTGTGGGGTCATGTGATCGCTCCCATCCAATGTAGTGAAAGCTCCCAGTGTGGGGTCATGTGATCGCTCCCATCCAATGTGGTGAAAGCTCCCAGTGTGGGGTCATGTGATCGCTCCCAGCCAATGTAGTGAAAGCTCTCAGTTTGGGGTCATGTGATCGCTCCCAGCCAATGTAGTGAAAGCTCTGTGTGGGGTCATGTGATCGCTCCCATCCAATGTGGTGAAAGCTCCCAGTGTGGGGTCATGTGATCGCTCCCAGCCAGTGTAGTGAAAGCTCTCAGTGTGGGGTCATGTGATCGCTCCCAGCCACTGTAGTGAAAGCTCCCAGTGTGGAGTCATGTGATCGCTCCCAGCCAATGTAGTGAAAGCCCCCAGTGTGGGGTCATGTGATCGCTCCCAGCCAATGTAGTGAAAGCTCCCAGTGTGGGGTCATGTGATCGCTCCCAGCCAATGTGGTAAAAGCCCCCAGTGTGGGGTCATGTGATCGCTCCCAGCCAATGTGGTAAAAGCCCCCAGTGTGGGGTCATGTGATCGCTCCCATCCAATGTAGTAAAAGCCCCCAGTGTGGGGTCATGTGATCGCTCCCATCCAATGTGGTAAAAGCCCCCAGTGTGGGGTCATGTGATCGCTCCCATCCAATGTAGTAAAAGCCCCCAGTGTGGGGTCATGTGATCGCTCCCATCCAATGTAGTAAAAGCCCCCAGTGTGGGGTCATGTGATCGCTCCCATCCAATGTGGTAAAAGCCCCCAGTGTGGGGTCATGTGATCGCTCCCATCCAATGTAGTAAAAGCCCCCAGTGTGGGGTCATGTGATCGCTCCCATCCAATGTAGTAAAAGCCCCCAGTGTGGGGTCATGTGATCGCTCCCATCCAATGTGGTAAAAGCCCCCAGTGTGGGGTCATGTGATCGATCCCATCCAATGTAGTGAAAGCTCCCAGTGTGGGGTCATGTGATCGCTCCCATCCAATGTAGTGAAAGCTCCCAGTGTGGGGTCATGTGATCGCTCCCATTCAATGTAGTGAAAGCTCCCAGTGTGGGGTCATGTGATCGCTCCCATCCAATGTGGTAAAAGCCCCCAGTGTGGGGTCATGTGATCGCTCCCATCCATTGTAGTGAAAGCTCCCAGTGTGGGGTCATGTGATCGCTCCCATCCAATGTAGTGAAAGCTCCCAGTGTGGGGTCATGTGATCGCTCCCATCCAATGTGGTAAAAGCCCCCAGTGTGGGGTCATGTGATCGATCCCATCCAATGTAGTGAAAGCTCCCAGTGTGGGGTCATGTGATCGCTCCCATCCAATGTAGTGAAAGCTCCCAGTGTGGGGTCATGTGATCGCTCCCATTCAATGTAGTGAAAGCTCCCAGTGTGGGGTCATGTGATCGCTCCCATCCAATGTGGTAAAAGCCCCCAGTGTGGGGTCATGTGATCGCTCCCATCCATTGTAGTGAAAGCTCCCAGTGTGGGGTCATGTGATCGCTCCCATCCAATGTAGTGAAAGCTCCCAGTGTGGGGTCATGTGATCGCTCTCATCCAATGTGGTAAAAGCTCCCAGAAACAAGGGTTTCTCCACCAACTACTAAGGGGGTCAAATACTTATTTCCCTCGCTGTAGATGGACAGAACCTTCCCGTGTATGGCGGGCGGTCCTTGTGTCTCCCCTCCCCACCCGGAATTCTCTTATCTCGGGTGGATTGTTTATCCCTCCAATGAAGATTCATCCCCTCTAATCGCACATTCTACAGATTTATCCTCCTCATCTCAGACGTCAAATGATTCAAAGTATTTATTTCCTCCTCTACAATAATCCCCCCCGCAGGGCGGACTCCATCGCTCCCCATCGGAAGCCCCGCCCGCCATCATCAGATTAGCGCTGCGAGGATCAGCAGCTCATCCGGCGGGATTGTCTTCTCATTCATGGCCGCCCCTCGGGCTACGTCTCCGGAGATTGGCGGCTCTCGGGACGCCGTCTTCTGATCGGGAGATAAACGGGGCATCTCGGTCTGCGCGCTCGTCTCTCTCTCTTCCAATATGGCGGACAGTTTTCGCAAACTTCACGCGAGTCGCAGAAGAAGAAGCGTGGGCGGCGGCCGCCGTCTCAGAGGCACCTCAGGAAGAACTGGTTGCAGACGCTTCGTCTGGGGCAGTCGCAGAGCTTGCCGATCCGAAGTCCGCGTTTTACCGCGCATGCGTCTCCCATGATGCACTGAGAAAGAGAAGGCGGGCGAGCGTTAGATGTGCGATGATGTCATAGGAAGGGCGGTACAATGTTCTCTGTACAGCGCTGCGGTATATGTCAGAGCTACATAAATGTATAATAATAATAGTGTGTGACTGTGGGGGAGGGGACATTAGAGTGTAAGCTCCTCTGTATAGAGACTGATGTGACTGTGGGGGGAGGAGACATTAGAGTGTAAGCTCCTCTGTACAGAGACTGATGTGACTGTGGGGGGAGGAGACATTAGAGTGTAAGCTCCTCTGTACAGAGATTGATGTGATGTGGGGGGAGTGGACATTAGAGTGTAAGCTCCTCTGTACAGAGACTGATGTGATGTGGGGGGAGGGGACATTAGAGTGTAAGCTCCTCTGTATAGAGACTGATGTGATGTGGGGGGGGAGGGGACATTAGAGTGTAAGCTCCTCTGTACAGAGACTGATGTGACTGTGGGGGGAGGGGACATTAGAGTGTAAGCTCCTCTGTACAGAGCCTGATGTGACTGTGGGGAGGAGGGGACATTAGAGTGTAAGCTCCTCTGTACAGAGACTGATGTGACTGTGGGGGGAGGGGACATTAGAGTGTAAGCTCCTCTGTATAGAGACTGATGTGATGTGGGGGAGGGGACATTAGAGTGTAAGCTCCTCTGTATAGAGACTGATGTGATGTGGGGGGGAGGGGACATTAGAGTGTAAGCTCCTCTGGTACAGAGACTGATGTGATGTGGGGGGGGGACATTAGAGTGTAAGCTCCTCTGTACAGAGCCTGATGTGACTGTGGGGAGGAGGGGACATTAGAGTGTAAGCTCCTCTGTACAGAGACTGATGTGACTGTGGGGGGAGGGGACATTAGAGTGTAAGCTCCTCTGTATAGAGACTGATGTGATGTGGGGGAGGGGACATTAGAGTGTAAGCTCCTCTGTATAGAGACTGATGTGATGTGGGGGGAGGGGACATTAGAGTGTAAGCTCCTCTGTATAGAGACTGATGTGATGTGGGGGGAGGGGACATTAGAGTGTAAGCTCCTCTGTATAGAGACTGATGTGATGTGTGGGGGAGGGGACATTAGAGTGTAAGCTCCTCTGTATAGAGACTGATGTGATGTGGGGGGATGGGACATTAGAGTGTAAGCTCCTCTGTATAGAGACTGATGTGATGTGGGGGAGGGGACATTAGAGTGTAAGCTCCTCTGTACAGAGACTGATGTGATGTGTGGGGGAGGGGACATTAGAGTGTAAGCTCCTCTGTACAGAGACTGATGTGATGTGGGGGGGAGGGGACATTAGAGTGTAAGCTCCTCTGGTACAGAGACTGATGTGACTGTGGGGGAGGGGACATTAGAGTGTAAGCTCCTCTGGTATAGAGACTGATGTGATGTGGGGGGAGGGGACATTAGAGTGTAAGCTCCTCTGGTACAGAGACTGATGTGACTGTGGGGGAGGGGACATTAGAGTGTAAGCTCCTCTGTATAGAGACTGATGTGATGTGGGGGGAGGGGACATTAGAGTGTAAGCTCCTCTGGTACAGAGACTGATGTGATGTGGCGGGGGGGGACATTAGAGTGTAAGCTCCTCTGTATAGAGACTGATGTGATGTGGGGGGGAGGGGACATTAGAGTGTAAGCTCCTCTGGTACAGAGACTGATGTGATGTGGGGGAGGGGACATTAGAGTGTAAGCTCCTCTGTACAGAGACTGATGTGGGGGGGAGGGGACATTAGAGTGTAAGCTCCTCTGTATAGAGACTGATGTGATGTGGGGGGGAGGGGACATTAGAGTGTAAGCTCCTCTGGTACAGAGACTGATGTGACTGTGGGGGGAGGGGACATTAGAGTGTAAGCTCCTCTGTACAGAGACTGATGTGATGTGGGGGGGAGGGGACATTAGAGTGTAAGCTCCTCTGTACAGAGACTGATGTGATGTGGGGGGGAGGGGACATTAGAGTGTAAGCTCCTCTGTACAGAGACTGATGTGATGTGGGGGGAGGGGACATTAGAGTGTAAGCTCCTCTGGTACAGAGACTGATGTGATGTGGGGGGAGGGGACATTAGAGTGTAAGCTCCTCTGTATAGAGACTGATGTGATGTGGGGGGATGGGACATTAGAGTGTAAGCTCCTCTGTACAGAGACTGATGTGATGTGGGGGAGGGGACATTAGAGTGTAAGCTCCTCTGTACAGAGACTGATGTGATGTGGGGGGAGGGGACATTAGAGTGTAAGCTCCTCTGTACAGAGACTGATGTGATGTGGGGGGGAAGGGGACATTAGAGTGTAAGCTCCTCTGTATAGAGACTGATGTGATGTGTGGGGGGAGGGGACATTAGAGTGTAAGCTCCTCTGTACAGAGACTGATGTGATGTGGGGGGGAGGGGACATTAGAGTGTAAGCTCCTCTGGTACAGAGACTGATGTGACTGTGGGGGAGGGGACATTAGAGTGTAAGCTCCTCTGGTATAGAGACTGATGTGATGTGGGGGGAGGGGACATTAGAGTGTAAGCTCCTCTGGTACAGAGACTGATGTGACTGTGGGGGAGGGGACATTAGAGTGTAAGCTCCTCTGTATAGAGACTGATGTGATGTGGGGGGGGGGACATTAGAGTGTAAGCTCCTCTGTATAGAGACTGATGTGATGTGGGGGGGAGGGGACATTAGAGTGTAAGCTCCTCTGGTACAGAGACTGATGTGATGTGGGGGAGGGGACATTAGAGTGTAAGCTCCTCTGTACAGAGACTGATGTGGGGGGGAGGGGACATTAGAGTGTAAGCTCCTCTGGTACAGAGACTGATGTGATGTGGGGGGAGGGGACATTAGAGTGTAAGCTCCTCTGGCACAGAGACTGATGTGATGTGGGGGGGAGGGGACATTAGAGTGTAAGCTCCTCTGTATAGAGACTGATGTGATGTGGGGGGGAGGGGACATTAGAGTGTAAGCTCCTCTGGTACAGAGACTGATGTGACTGTGGGGGGAGGGGACATTAGAGTGTAAGCTCCTCTGTACAGAGACTGATGTGATGTGGGGGGGAGGGGACATTAGAGTGTAAGCTCCTCTGTACAGAGACTGATGTGATGTGGGGGGGAGGGGACATTAGAGTGTAAGCTCCTCTGTACAGAGACTGATGTGATGTGGGGGGAGGGGACATTAGAGTGTAAGCTCCTCTGGTACAGAGACTGATGTGATGTGGGGGGAGGGGACATTAGAGTGTAAGCTCCTCTGTATAGAGACTGATGTGATGTGGGGGGATGGGACATTAGAGTGTAAGCTCCTCTGTATAGAGACTGATGTGATGTGGGGGAGGGGACATTAGAGTGTAAGCTCCTCTGTACAGAGACTGATGTGATGTGTGGGGGAGGGGACATTAGAGTGTAAGCTCCTCTGTACAGAGACTGATGTGATGTGGGGGGGAAGGGGACATTAGAGTGTAAGCTCCTCTGTATAGAGACTGATGTGATGTGGGGGGAGGGGGACATTAGAGTGTAAGCTCCTCTGTATAGAGACTGATGTGATGTGTGGGGGGAGGGGACATTAGAGTGTAAGCTCCTCTGTACAGAGACTGATGTGATGTGGGGGGGAGGGGACATTAGAGTGTAAGCTCCTCTGTACAGAGACTGATGTGATGTGGGGGGGAGGGGACATTAGAGTGTAAGCTCCTCTGGTACAGAGACTGATGTGACTGTGGGGGAGGGGACATTAGAGTGTAAGCTCCTCTGGTATAGAGACTGATGTGATGTGGGGGGAGGGGACATTAGAGTGTAAGCTCCTCTGGTACAGAGACTGATGTGACTGTGGGGGGAGGGGACATTAGAGTGTAAGCTCCTCTGTATAGAGACTGATGTGATGTGGGGGGGGGGGGGACATTAGAGTGTAAGCTCCTCTGGTACAGAGACTGATGTGATGTGGGGGAGGGGACATTGGAGTGTAAGCTCCTCTGTACAGAGACTGATGTGGGGGGGAGGGGACATTAGAGTGTAAGCTCCTCTGTATAGAGACTGATGTGATGTGGGGGAGGGGACATTAGAGTGTAAGCTCCTCTGGTACAGAGACTGATGTGATTGGCTCAGTGATCTCTGTACAGCGCTGCGGTATATGTCAGAGCTATATAAAGGTATAATATTTGGTAGGTCTCGGCTCACCTTGGGCATTTGGTTGAGTTTGGACTCCCATAGGATTCCTCTCTTGGATTGGAGTTTTTCCAGGACATCCTGAAGCTCCAGAAGCTGCGGACAGACGGAGGGACATTTATTGATCTCGTACAGAAGGAAGATATTATACAGAATAAATGATATACATGGAACCCGAGAATCTGATAAATTCATCCAATATTATAATAATAAACTACCAAGAATGAAATAATACAATGTGGACGTTCTGATTGGTTCTCTTGTTAGAGGCGGCATCAGACACTTAGTGAGCGGGTCAGGTACACGGTTCTTGTAGAGATCGATTGATTATTGATGATGGGTGGAGCAATTAATAATAGGTTTATACTAGTAATATAGATTTATAGATATGTTGATTGATTAAAGATAGACTGATTTATAACAGAGAGGTTGATAATACAAAAAAATTGATAATAGATAAACAGTATTAGATTGATCATTGATTAAAGATAGATGATAGATTGATAAAAAGTTGAATTGATAGATATGCTGATTGATTAAAGAAAGACTGATAGATTTATAACAGAGAGGTTGACAATAGATTGACAATACAATAAATCAATAATAGATAAACAATATTAGATTGATTATTAATTGATTGATTAAAGATAGATTGAGAGATAATAGATTTATAATAAGATAAATTATACCGATTGATTAAAGATAGACTGATATATTTTTAATAGTGAAGTTGATAATATATTGATCCAATATATTGATTAATAGATAAACAATATTAGATTGATTATTGATTGATTAAAGATAGACTGATAGATTTATAATAGAGAGGTCGATAATAGATTGACAATTCAATACATTGATAATAGACAAACAATATTAGATTGATAATTGATTTTTTTATATTAGAGAGGTTGGTAATAGATTAACAATACAATAAATTGATAATAGATAATCAATATTAGATTGATGATTGATTCAAGATACATTGAGAGATAATAGATTAATAGTAAGATAAATTATGCTGATTGATTAAAGATAGACTGATATATTTTTAATAGTGAAGTTGATCATAGATTGTGATTGATCCAATATAATGATAATAGATAAGTAATATTAGATTGATAATTGATTGATTACAGATAGACTGATACATTTATAATAGTAGTGAGGTTGATAATAGATTGAGAATTGATTGATTAAAGATACATTTATAATAGAGAGGTTGATAATAGATTGACAATACAATAAATTGATAATAGATAAACAATATTTGTTTTGATGATTGATTAAAGATAGATAGAAAGATAATAGATTCATATTAAGATAATTTATGCTGATTGATTAAAGATAGACTGATATATTTTTAGTAGTGAAGTTGGTAATAGATTGATACAATAAACTGATAATAGGTAAACAATATCAGGTTAATAATTAATTAAAGATAGACTGATAGATTTAGGTAGATAATAGATTGACAAAACAATAAATTGATGATAAATAATATTAGATTAATAATTGATTAATTAAAGATAGATTGAGAGATAAATTATGCTTATTGATTAAAGATGGACTAATAGATTTATAATAGAGAGGTTGATAATGGATTGATAATACAATAAATTGATAATAGATAAACGATGTTAGATTGATGATTGATTAAAATTATATTGAGCAATAACAGATAGATAATATGGATTGATAGATATGCTGATTATCAATCTGTTATCGCGCAATATAATTTTAATCAATCAATTATCAATATAAAATATCTGTCTGTCTTTAATCAATTTATATATCTAATATCTCTCAGTCTGTCTTTAATCAATTTATCAATCTAATATTGTTTATCGATTATCAGTTAATTGTTTCAAAATATAAAATATAGTAAAACTTTACTATTAAAACTATTTCAAGCTATCTTTAATCAATCAATTACCAATCTAATATTGTTTATCTGTTATCAATATATTGTATCAATCTATTATCAACCTCTCTATTATAAATTTATCAGTCTATCTTTAATTAATCAGCATATCTATCAATCAATATTATTAATTAAAGATAGACTGATAAATTTATAATAGAGAGGTTGATAATAGATTGATACAATATACTGATAACAGATAAACAATATTAGATTAGTAATTGATTGATTAAAGATAGCTTGAAATAGTTGTAATAGTAAAGTTGATAATATTTTGAAACAATTAACTGATAATCGATAAACAATATTAAATTGATAAATTGATTAAAGACAGATTGAGAGATATTAGATTTATAAATTGATTAAAGACAGACAGAGATATGAGATTGATAAATTGATTGATTAAAGACAGCCTGAGAGATATTAGATTGATAAATTGATTGATTAAAGACAGAGAGAGATATTAGATTGATAAATTGATTGATTAAAGACAGAGAGAGATATTAGATTTATAAATTGATTGATTAAAGACAGCCTGAGAGATATTAGATTGATAAATTGATTGATTAAAGACAGAGAGAGATATTAGATTGATAAATTGATTGATTAAAGACAGAGAGATATTAGATTGATAAATTGATTGATTAAAGACAGCCTGAGAGATATTAGATTGATACATTGATTGATTAAAGACAGAGAGAGATATTAGATTGATAAATTGATTGATTAAAGACAGACAGAGAGATATTAGATTTATAAATTGATTAAAGACAGAGTGAGAGATATTATATTGATCATAGGATAGATTGATAATAATAAAGATTGGTTGATATTAAAAATAGACTGATAGATAACAGGCTTATAATGAATATATTGATTCTAGATTGATTGATAATAGAGTTCTAATAAACCTAATAGATATTTTGACAATAGTTTGAAAACAGAATACAAAGATTGATAAAGTGACGATAGAAAGACAAATTGATAGAATATAGATCGATCAATAGATGGATGGATAGACTTTTAATGATTTGCTGTAACGGGTTGTACCTCTAGAGCTGTCCCATATTTCTGCGGTGCCTAGGTATATATAACCAGCAATCACCATTCGGGAAAACACTTGAAACAAAGTATCATTTAAAAGAGACAAATATATAAAATTGCCGAGACCCTCACCAGCTCTTTCTCGCTTCCTCTGGGATTGGCGCGCGTTTTCCCGAACTCCAGGAAGGCGAGCAGAGAGGCGATAAGGCACAAGGACAAGGCTGGTGAGCAGTGTGTGGGGCTCATGGCTGCTGCGGGCGAGGAGGTGACGGTCCGCGGTGTCGGTGGCTCGTCCAGTCAGTGACGGAGATTAGGTGGGGCTCGGCGGGTGTTAAACACTCGGCACAAGGGTGGCACGTCGGGTCACTAAGCTGTAAAAGAAAGAAAACCTAAATGACTTCAGCTGATCTCTGAAGAAAATCCCGTCTCTGATGTCATTGGCAGATAATGAAACAATGTTGCAGTTTTTTAAAACTTTCCAAATAGTAACTGTGAGAGATCCGAGGATGTGAGCGCCGATTATCATTCGATGCGATCGGCCATTTCAGGTGGGGTACAGGGCCCTCTACATCCAAGCTCCAGCCAATGAGAAGAACTACATCAAGTTTTTTTTTTTTTTTCCCCCCTGTCCGTGACCCCACCATGGAGATTTTCCCGGTACAAGGAATGGGTTGTCACCAGGAAGGCACAAACAGCAATGAAAACATTGTCAGAGGTTGTAGCCCCTCCCATCTCTGGTAATGTCCCCATTGGAAGGATTTTTTTTTCACTTCCCACCATGAGAAATTCAGTTCTGACAAAGCAATAATCCCGCACCGTCATTTCAGATGTCTGGCTGTTTATGGGGCTCCAATAGTGCTAAAAGTCATACACATGTGGAAGAATGTAAAAATGAGGCCCCTCCCCCTCAGCATGCCATAGGTGTCAATGTTACTTTGTATCTCTTTATCTCCCGTCTGATCAATGTTTATAAACAATGTTACTTTGTATCTCTCTATCTCCCGTCTGATCAATGTTTATAAACAATGTTACTTTGTATCTCTATCTCTCGTCTGATCAATGTTTATAAACAATGTTACTTTGTATCTCTATCTCTCGTCTGATCAATGTTTATAAACAATGTTACTTGGTATCTCTCTGTCTCCCATCTGATCAATGTTTATAAACAATGTTACTTTGTATCTCTCTATCTCCCGTCTGATCAATGTTTATAAACAATGTTACTTTGTATCTCTCTATCTCCCGTCTGATCAATGTTTATAAACAATGTTACTTTGTATCTCTCTGTGACAGGAGTGACTTTGGGTCGGGGGTTTGTGGGACTAATGTGTGCTGTGCCATGCTGTTGGACTATTTGCTGTGATGGTTTGGGGTGTGACTATTCTATTGTCTATTCTGGCTGGTTGCCTCAACTATTATGGGATGTGCAAGTGGGTTTTGCTGTGAGGAAAAAGGGAGGGGGGATTCCTCCAACCCCCCCTGCTGATAAGACTGTGTACTCAGAAGTTTGAAGACACCTGACCTGTGTGGCCATTGTCATTGGACAGTTTGACCCGCCCTGTTTTCCAAGGGTGGGAGGGAAGTGTTTTGAAGGGAGATATCTGTGTGTCCATGTGTGATAATAAAGTCAGTTTGTTTTATCCTACACTGAGGTGTTGTGACTGGGGGGGGGGGGGGGGTAAAGAAGCTTGGAAGGTGCTGGTTCTGAACAGAGGAAGCATTGACGGCGGACCTAGATCTAATTGAGAACAGAGGGTTCGTCACACTCTCCATCTCCCATCTGATCAATGTTTATAAAAAAATTTACTTTGTATCTCTATCTCCCGTCTGAGCAATGTTTATAAACAATGTTACTTTGTATTTCTCTATCTCCCGTCTGATCAATGTTTATAAACAATGTTACTTTGTATCTCTCTATCTCCCGTCTGATCAATGTTTATAAACAATGTTACTTTGTATTTCTCTATCTCCCGTCTGATCAATGTTTATAAACAATGTTACTTTGTATCTCTCTATCTCCCGTCTGATCAATGTTTATTTTTTTATTTTTTTATTTCAGGTACTTATATAGCGCTGTCAATTTACGCAGCGCTTTACATATACATTGTACATTCACATCAGTCCCTACCCTCAAGGAGCTTACAATCTAAGGTCCCTAACACACATTCATACATATACTAAGTTACTTTGTATCTCTCTATCTCCCGTCTGATCAATATCTCTATCTCCCGTCTGAGCAATGTTTATAAACAATGCTACTTTGTATCTCTCTATCTCCCGTCTGATTAATGTTTATAAACAATGTTACTTTGCATCTCTCTATCTCCCGTCTGAGCAATGTTTATAAACAATGTTACTTTGTATTTCTCTATCTCCCGTCTGATTAATGTTTATAAACAATGCTACTTTGTATCTCTCTATCTCCCGTCTGAGCAATGTTTATAAACAATGTTACTTTGTATCTCTCTATCTCCCGTCTGATCAATGTTTATAAACAATGTTACTTTGTATTTCTCTATCTCCCGTCTGATCAATGTTTATAAACAATGTTACTTTGTATCTCTCTATCTCCCGTCTGAGCAATGTTTATAAACAATGTTACTTTGTATCTCTCTATCTCCCGTCTGATCAATGTTTATAAACAATGTTACTCTATATCTCTCTATCTCCTGTCTGATCAATGTTTATAAACAATTTTACTTTGCATCTCTTTTTTCAGAAAAGTTTTTGCTCCAGTTTTTGACAGAATCTCCTGATTCCTGAGTCAAGGCTTGTATATACATTTTGACCCCGCCCTCTCATCCCATAATGCAGTGTGGCCCCAGCAGTGTCCTTTTGAGGGATGGAAGGCGCAAGTTGAGATTTGCGGACTTTTAACCAGCGCCAGCCAGCCGGACGCAGAGGGTGAAATGTAATTGGTGGCGCCATCCTCATTCATCCTGAAATAAATCCCCTGAATTGGCGGGATAATGGTTATAAAATGTATTATAATTTTTATTAAGTTCCTCCAGCTGCCAGTGCGCCCAGATGGCGGTCAGCCGCCGTCGCCACCGCCGCCACCCGCCTTCCATGCAAATAAAGGCATTATTTGGGGAAATGCCGGATCAAAAAGATTAAGGAGCGTCTTGGATATCGCCGTATTATGCTGCCCGTCTGAGGAGCCCATCATCTCCGAGACGCCCGCGCCGTATATCAATCCGAGATAATGACATCCTATCATAACGCAGCAGACGGCGGCAGATAGACGCAGGAAACGTCCTCCGATCACCATCAGTTATTTCTAAATACTCTCAGCGGAGACCTTTGTGCGTTGGTACGGCGCGACCGCCTGCAACTGATAAAACCTGCTATTCATCATGGCAAAATTCAGCAGGTTTTTTCACAGTGCTCCTGGGCAGACCCACTGTTTCTCATCACCTACCTGAGCCGTGGAACGCGTGTTGCGCAGGTTGCTGGCGTAGTGCGATTGGCTCCTAACTTTTTGTGAATAAAGCCCTTTTCTTTTTTACGTGACCGCACTCGGAAATTCTATTTATACTCAGCGGCTGCGAATACACGTGGATTTTTTTAAAACCTAATCACAAAAGACGAAGGTGAAATTTCCAACTGAAAAGATCTAATCGGCCTATTACGCAGTTTCACCGGCTGCGAATGGCGGGCGTTTGGCGTCATTGCTCGGAGCGTTCCGAGGCGACGGTTACATAAGAGACTAATTGCGAGTCGCTCACCTCGCTGCGCTCGCTAATCACTTCCACCGCAGCTAAGTCGCAGATTATGTCAAGAGATTACAGCCGGCCCACCTACCTGCAGACGAGGCGCAAGGAACCGACAGGTCAGAGGCTCACCTAGCGCCCTCTGGTGGTGTTAGTTAATATGGTGGTGGTGTTAATATATCAGAAAGACACGTTGTAATAACTTAATGTTATTAAATCTTAATATTCTCTTCCCTGCAACCGTGGCAACAGTATTAACAAGATAGAATAATAATTTTTTATATACTTTTTCTATTTAAAAAATGAATAATAAATACAATTATAAGTAAAATAAATAATAATAATAAAAAAAATGAGATATATATATATATATATATATTATATATATATATATAATGAATACAACATGTCTTTCTGATATATTGTAAAAAAATGAATATATCAGAAAGACACATTGTAATCATTTTATCTTATTAAATCTTTCATCAACCATGGCAACAGTATTCACAAGATAGAAAGAATATATATATATATAAAAAAATATTATTCTATTTTATAAACATAATATTAAATATAATTATAAATAAATAAAAATAAAGAATATATATATTTATCTTATAAAATTAATAATAAAAAAACAAACATATAAATAAGACACAAAAGAAGGAGAAACGACGGCACTTCCAGCGAAAAGATTTTTGCTTTATTGTAAATCCATTAAATCGAAGACAGACACATGCAGCTCATGGAAAAGTCAACAAACGCATTTCACACACCTGTGATTTATCATTGCCCCTGTCTTATTTTTATATTTGTTTATTTTTTTTAACTTTATTATTCATTTTATAATATAGAATAATATTATCATATTTATTTGTTATATATTTTATATCTTGTGAATACTGTTGCAATGGTTGCAGGGAAGAGAAAATAAATAAAATAGGATAAAATTATTACACAGTAACAATTTTATCTTTAAAAATGTATCTTTTTCTGCCCTGCAACCATGGCAAATAGTATTCACAAGATTATATAATAAATAAGTAAAATAATAATATTATTTTATTTTATAATATAAAATTAAAAATAAATAGAATTAATAATTAAAGAAAGTAAAAAGGCAAATATATAAGCAAGACTGATTGTAATAATTTTATCTTATTCATTTAATTTTCTTTTTTCTGCAACCATGGTAACAGTATTCACAAAATATAAAATATATAATCGGCTCAGCTAT
>CM055126.1:65827096-65972096 GCA_029206835.1 Rana muscosa
CCCTCTCTCTCCTCTCTCTCCCTCTCTCTCCCTCTCTCTCCCCCTCTCTCTCTCTCCCCTCTCTCCCTCTCTCTCCTCTTCCTCTCTCCCCCTCTTTCCTCTCTCCTCCTCTTCTCCCCTCTCTCCCCTCTCTCTCTCCTCTTCTCCTCTCTTCTCCTCTTCTCTCCTCTCTTCTCCTCTCTCCTCTCTCTTTCTAACTTCTCCCCTCCTCTCCTCTTTTTCCCTGGCGCCCCCCCCCCCACTTCCTCTTCCCCTTTCCCACTCCCACATTGCCCCTTCTCTTACTCTTTTTCTTTCCGCTTTCTCCTCCTCCTTGTCTCTTATCTCTACAGCTGGATGTGGTGGTCCCCATAGAGGCTCTGAAGATTCCAGAGGAACCAATCACAACCCTTGGAGAGTCTTGGTGTGAAGTCACGGTGAGTTTGTCATGTGACCGGCCCACATGTTCCTGGGAGCAGATCATTCCTGCATGCCTTTCCTTTTTTTTTGTATTTATTTTTGTTATCCTAGATATAAAATATTACATATGAGTGTTTCATATTAATGCTTTGCAGCCAGGAGGTGACGCTCTAGAGGCTGCCAATTCAGCGTCGCCTGCCATAAATTGACTGCTATGCTGTGCATAGCCTTTTGTCATTTGATCTCCTGCTGTTTAGGTTTACAGTGCGCATAGGAAGAGGGACCGATCCTCCTCGCTGACACACACACACACACACACACACACACACACACACCACACACACACGCAATACTGACCTCATGCACGTCGGTGCAGTGGAGAATAAAGTGAAGCCCCCCGGACGGCATTGTGCCATTCGCTGGGGTAACACAGAACACCAGGCACCACACCCCCACTCACCCTAGGTGTGACCTCTGACCTTCCCCGCTTCTGTTCTGTCTCCCTGTAAAACTTTGAGCCCCTTTTATGATATCACTGTCATGGCTGACCCAAACAGAGGCCGCTGGCCAATCAGAAGTTGCATTTTGGACCCATTCTTTTCTTGCTAAGAAAATTACTTAGAACCCCCAAACATTGTGTATATGTTTTTTTGTTTTTTTTTTAAGCAGAGACCCCAGAGAATAAAATGGCGGCCATCGCAATGTTTTATGTCACACTGTATTTGTGCAGCAATTTTTTATTTATTTTTTCCAAACACAATTTTTGGGAAAAAAATACACAATAATAAATTCTAATGCAAAAAAAACAAAATATATAACCCAATCTTCTTGGTAAAATATAAAAAGATGATTTTACGCAGAGTAAATAGATACCTAACATGTCACGCTTTAAAATTGCGCACACGTGTGGAATGGCTACAAACTTTAGTACTTCAAAATCTCCATAGGAGACACTTAAATATTTTTTTACAGGTCGCCAGTTTAGAGTTACAGAAGAGGTCTGGTGCTAGAATTATTGCTCTCACTCTAACTGACGTTATAGAGAAGTGCTGGATATAAATTTTTTGCACAAGGTACCTTTGTCCCACGTCCCATCGAGATTTGAAATATGTATTTGGGAGGAGGCTGGGGTTTGGACTTTGATGGTACCATATATAAACTGATTTCCAGTCAAAGTTAGAAAAGTATAGAGAGAGTTTTTATTGTAATAAAACTCTCTTTATACTTTTCTAACTTTGACTAACTATAACAATACCTCGTGTGGTGCGAACTCCGTTTACATATGTGTGCGTGACTTGGGTATGAATTCACTTCTGTGCGCGAAGGGAGAGGGGGAGAAAAGGGAGAGGGGGAGAAAAGGGAGAGGGGGAGAAAAGGGAGAGGGGGAGAAAAGGGAGAGGGGGAGAAAAGGGAGAGGGGGAGAAAAGGGAGAGGGGGAGAAAAGGGAGAGGGGGAGAAAAGGGAGAGGGGGAGAAAAGGGAGAGGGGGAGAAAGGGGAGGGGGAGAGGAGGAAGAAAGGTGTAGGGGGAGAGGAGGAAGAAAGGTGTAGGGGGAGAGGAGGAAGAAAGGTGTAGGGGGAGAGGAGGAAGAAAGGTGTAGGGGGAGAGGAGGAAGAAAGGTGTAGGGGGAGAGGAGGAAGAAAGGTGTAGGGGGAGAAGGAGGAAGAAAGGTGTAGGAGGAGAAGGAGGAAGAAAGGTGTAGGAGGAGAAGGAGGAAGAAAGGTGTAGGAGGAGAAGGAGGAAGAAAGGTGTAGGAGGAGAAGGAGGAAGAAAGGTGTAGGAGGAGAAGGAGGAGGGGAAAGGTGTAGGAGGAGAAGGAGGAGGGGAAAGGTGTAGGAGGAGAAGGAGGAGGGGAAAGGTGTAGGAGGAGAAGGAGGAGGGGAAAGGTGTAGGAGGAGAAGGAGGAGGGGAAAGGTGTAGGAGGGGAAAGGTGTAGGAGGAGAAGGAGGAGGGGAAAGGTGTAGGAGGAGAAGGAGGAGGGGAAAGGTGTAGGAGGAGAAGGAGGCGGGGAAAGGTGTAGGAGGAGAAGGAGGAGGGGAAAGGTGTAGGAGGAGAAGGAGGAGGGGAAAGGTGTAGGAGGAGAAGGAGGAGGGGAAAGGTGTAGGAGGAGAAGGAGGAGGGGAAAGGTGTAGGAGGAGAAGGAGGAGGGGAAAGGTGTAGGAGGAGAAGGAGGAGGGGAAAGGTGTAGGAGGAGAAGGAGGAGGGGAAAGGTGTAGGAGGAGAAGGAGGAGGGGAAAGGTGTAGGAGGAGAAGGAGGAGGGGAAAGGTGTAGGAGGAGAAGGAGGAGGGGAAAGGTGTAGGAGGAGAAGGAGGAGGGGAAAGGTGTAGGAGGAGAAGGAGGAGGGGAAAGGTGTAGGAGGAGAAGGAGGAGGGGAAAGGTGTAGGAGGAGAAGGAGGAGGGGAAAGGTGTAGGAGGAGAAGGAGGAGGGGAAAGGTGTAGGAGGAGAAGGAGGAGGGGAAAGGTGTAGGAGGAGAAGGAGGAGGGGAAAGGTGTAGGAGGAGAAGGAGGAGGGGAAAGGTGTAGGAGGAGAAGGAGGAGGGGAAAGGTGTAGGAGGAGAAGGAGGAGGGGAAAGGTGTAGGAGGAGAAGGAGGGGAAAGGTGTAGGAGGAGAAGGAGGGGAAAGGGAAAGGTGTAGGAGGAGAAGGAGGGGAAAGGGAAAGGTGTAGGAGGAGAAGGAGGGGAAAGGTAGAAGGAGGAGGACGAGGAGGAAAGGTAGAGGTGGTGGAGGAGGAGTAAGGGTAGAGGGAGTGTAGGTGGTGGAGGAGGAGGAAGGGTAGAGGGAGAGGAGGAGGAAGGGTAGAGGGAGGGGCGGAGGGGAAGAGGGGCGCTTAATTTTTTTTTAATCTATTTTATTTTTATTTTGACACTGTCCCTTTTTCGTTTTTTTTTATTTTTTTTATCACTTTTATTCCTATCACAAGAAATTTAAACTGTCCATTGTAGAAATGAGGGATGACAGGTCCTCTTTATGGAGACATCTGGGATCTGAGACTCAAAATCTCTCCTCTACCATGAAAAAGCATGAGATTTTAAAAAAAAACTGCTTTCTAGGGGGAAAAAATCGCAATGTTTCATCTTCCAGAACCGGAAGTGATGTCATGATGTCGCTTCCGGCCTCCCAGGATCATAGAGATTATCAGGGACCATCCAGTCCACGGCCAGCTCTGTGGTAACCCCTTCCACTGCCTGTGAAAGCAATCCAGTGGCTAATCGGCCGATAGGATGGCTTTTACACTAGAGAGAATCGCCAGCTGAAAAGAAAGATCCCGGGATAAACCTATAGCTGCATATGTAGCTCATGTGATGTCATGCGGAGGGGGCCGGCGGAGTGGTTAAAGCACTGCAGGCAGAAATCAAACTGACAGACAGCATTTCTAGCAGACAGAAGAAGGCACCAATGCCGGAGATGAGGAAAAGCTGCCCAGGAATGACATTTGTGAAGCCGCACACAGCATTTTATTTTTTGTGATGTCTCTCTGCGCTGGGTTTGACCCTCCTCTCGGTTGCAGGTGAACGGAATAGATACGGTCAGGGTGCCGATGGACGTGGTGATGTTCGATAGACCTCGTAGCAGACGGTACCGAAGCTTGTTGGCCAGACAAGCGGCGAAGGAATGTTCTACCACAGAGCCGCCACCAGAGGGCAGCAACACACCAGAATCCCCAGCCAGCTGATCAGCGGTGGTAATCGGGCGGATTGTTTGCGTAAGGCGGGGACGCGGCAAATCTCATGGTTATAACGGACTCTGAAGGGGGGGGGGGTGAGCCTTCTTCTCCCTCTCTCTCACTTTGATTTGTAATAAATTTATCTCCATTTTGGATGCGACTTGTGTATTTGAGTGTAATGGGGGGTGTTTGTGAGCCACGGTGTCACATGACACCCCCAACGATGACGTGACGGCTCCTGATTGGACGCCCAGATAGAGGTTCAGACGTTCGCCTGAAAGCCGTGAACAATTTTGTGAGCGGCGGGGGTATTGTTGTTGTTGTTGTTGTTGTTGTTTTTTTGTTTTTTTTTCGAGGCGCTGAAATGGAGTTGAGGAAGTGTAGAGAGCGGAGCGCAGCGTGTCGCTTTTCACAGCACAGCCCAGAATAGCTCACAGGCAGAAATTGTGCATTTTGTGTCTCTATAGAAGACGGAACCGTTCTGAGCCGCCACCTGCCGCTTCCTGTTCTCTATTGTCTGCCACACAATGTACACAATACACCCCCCCCCCAACCCCACCCCGTCCAACAGAACAGACTGGTGGGGGGAGGGCAGTGTAATGTTTGCACCCCCCCCCCCCAAAAAAAACCTGTAGAATTTTTAACCCTTTACCATCAAAAGATTTCAGATCGAAATAATCTGCAGAATGTATCAATATGGATCTGTCAGGAGGGGGAGGGGAGGGAGCGATGTTCTGCAGATCTCTAGAGGGGTCAGTGATGGGATAATCTGCAGAATATATCAATATGGATCTGTCAGGTGGGGGGAGGGGGGGCGATGTTCTGCAGATCTGTAGAGAGGTCAGTGATGGGATAATCTGCAGAATATATCTATGGATCTGTCAGGTGGGAGGGAGCGATGTTCTGCAGATCTCTAGAGAGGTCAGTGATGGGATAATCTGCAGAATATATCAATATGGATCTGTCAGGAGGGGACGGAGCGATGTTTTGCAGATCTCTAGAGAGGTCAGTGGTGGGATAATCTGCAGAATATATCAATATGGATCTGTCAGGAGGGGGAGGGGACGGAGTGATGTTCTGCAGATCTCTAGAGAGGTCAGTGATGGGATAATCTGCAGAATATATCAATATGGATCTGTCAGGAGGGGGAGGGGAGGGAGCGATGTTCTGCAGATCTCTAGAGAGGTCAGTGATGGGATAATCTGCAGAATACAGTGCAGGGAAATACTGATGGTCTCCCCTGCAGATGGTGTAGATTTTCCCCCTTTACATAGAATTGAAGGGTCTATAATTTTTATCATCGGTGTATTTTATATGATGGAGACAGAATATCAACCAAAAATCCAGAAAAATCACACAATACAAATGTTATAAATGGAGTTGCAGCTCAGTGAGTAAAATAAGTATTTGATCCCCTTAGTAGTAGTTGGTGGGGGTTCCTTGTTGGGAAGCACAGAGGTCAGACGTTTCTTGTAGGTGGTGATCAGGTTTCCACACATCTCAGGAGGGATTTTCTCTTCTCTTCTTTACAGATCTTCTCTAAATCCTGAAGGTTTCTTGACTCGAAGTTTCAGCTCCCTCCATACATTTTCTATAGGATTAAGGTCTGGAGACCGGCTAGGCCACTCCATGACCTTAATGGGCTTCTTCTTGAGCCACTCCTTTTGTTGCCTTGGCGGTATGTTTTGGGTCCTTGTCATGCTGGAAGACCCATCCATGACCCATCTTCAGTGTTCTGGGTGAGGGAAGAAGGTTCTCATCCAAGATTTTACAATACATGGCCCCGTCCATTGGCCCCTCAATGCGGCAAAGTCGGCCTGGACCTTTATCAGATAAACACCCCAAAGCCTCATGTTTCCCCCTCCGTGTGACTGGAGGGATGGAGTTCTTAGGGTCATAGTCACCATTTTTCTTCCTCCAAACACGGCGAGTCGAGTTGATGACAAAGAGCTGAGTTTTAGTCTCATCTGACCTCAGAACTTTCTCCCCATCCTCCTCTGAATCATTTAGATGTTCATTGTCATGACTGTACATGTGAGTTTCTTGAAGAGGGAGACTCCACATGTATGGAGGAAGAAAAAATGGTGACTATGACCCTAAGAACTCCATCCCTACAGTCACATACGGTGGTGAAAACATGAGGCTTTGGGGCTGTTTCATCCGCAATGCATAGTTCAGTTTCTCAAGACGTCTTCCAGGACGGCACAATGAGAGATGACTAGTCCACCTGACAGGAAACACAATCAATCAAAGAGGTTAAAAACCCCACCCCTCCCTGTGCTCCTCAGTTTTTGATTGCGTTTCCCCACAGCGAAACCGTTTGTTATTTTCTAAAGACCTAAAGGCCTGGTGCTGGAGGTCTCCCCCTGGGACCTAGGTCGAACGCTTAGGAAGCCTCTGGACCTAGCAGGACGGGCTCATCCTTCCTGGGGGGTCTCCCTTTTGTTGTAACATGCTCAGGTGGGAAGGAATAGCCTTGAAGAACCCCCCTGAGTTTTCTGAAGCCCTAAGGTACAGGGTACCTGGAAGCTTCAGTGGCCAAATGTTTCCTCTTTTTTCTCCCTACCTGGTGGGTGTCCACTTCGGAGGGGGGGCTGGCAGGTCTCCCGCAGATGCGGTGGTGAACCCAGCGGTGAAGCGCTGTTCTGGCTATTGGCGCCGCTCAGGCATGTGCGGCGCCATTTTCCCATGGCCTGGAGGACTCATTGATTTCCTCCTCTAGCGCCCGGAATGACGTCGCCGCGCCACTTCCGGTTTCCGGTCTACGGCAAGATGGCGACGGCCGGCGTCTTTTCAGCCAGCTTCCACTATAAAGATGCCAGGAAAAGAGGCGCCCATTCCTCCTGTTTGCTCTTAGCGACACGGTTCGAGCCCGGACGGCGCATGGAGCATGAGGAAAGGCCCGGTACGGCCAAGGCTACAGAGGAGGCCACAGGAGGTGAGTCCTACCCAGCCAGCAGGGGTTATGATGGGGGAGGTACCCCGACTCTTCCCCCTTTTGCTCTGCACAGGGGTGTTTGGTACTAAAAAATTCCCTGTGTATATTTGTTTTTTCTGCAGGAGGGGACGTCACTGCCCAGGGGTCTACCAGCCGTCCCTCTAAAGCCCCTGCTCGCATCAAAAGATGTGGCTACTGCAACGATAGGTTGCCTCCAGACTATTCCAGACCTTTCTGCTTTAAATGCATTCAGAAATTGGCTGGAAAAGAAACATCTCAGGTCATGAAAGACTTCCTGTCTGTCCAGACCCAGATGCTGACTACGCTTAAGGAATTTCAATCCTCACTCAGGTCTAGGGAACCAGAACCTCAGACAACTGGGGGGGCTCTCTTCCTCTCAGGAGAGTTCTTTGACTCCCAGGGTGGTTAAAAGACGCCCGCAGCCTCTAAAATCCCTACCTTCACAGGGTTCGGAGCCGGAGGAGGATTCAGATATCTCCGATCGAGAAGTATCTGATGAGGGTCTGGTGGATAGTCAGGCAGAGGACGAGGAAGAGGGCTCCAGGCCAGGAAGGCACATCTTCTCGGCCGATGATATGGAGGGCCTCCTTGGGGCAATTTATGCTTCTGAGGAGATCCAGGAGCCTGCGGAACAGGTTTCCGCACAGGATAGAATGTATCAGGATTTGTTGAAGTCTCAACCCAGAACCTTCCCCGTACACCAGGCACTGAAGGACATTATCCTTCAAGAATGGAAGGATCCTGAAAGGAAGCTTTTAAGACCAAAAACGTGGAAACGTAGGTGCCCCTTTAAGGAGGAAGATGAAGATAGGTTCTTCAAAACACCCAGATTGGATGCTTCCTTAGCCCAGGTATCCAAACAGTCTGACCTCTCCTTTGAGGATACTGGTAACCTCAAAGATCAGATGGATCGGCGTGCTGAAACCACCTTGCGGAGGGCCTGGGAAGCCAATGCGGCAGCCATGAGCCCGGCGCTGGCTTCAGCATGCGTAGCCAGGAATGCAGTTGCATGGATCTCAAAATTAACGGACCATGTTTCAGGCACTTCCAAATCCAAGGAAGTCTTGGAGTCGTTGCAGCTAATAGGTAGCGCGGTGGCGTACCTAGCGGACGCAGCGGTAGAAACCGTAAGAACCACCGCAAAGACTGGAGCCCTCTTAAACTCTGCTAGAAGAGCTGTATGGGTTAAAACCTGGGATGGTGAGCGTGCATCCAAGACCCGTTTATGTGGTCTCCCATTTGAGGGCTCCCTTCTTTTCGGTACAGGACTTGACCAAGCCCTGTCCAGGTCCACCGAAAAGGGTAAGAAATTTCCTACCAAACCTAAAAAGGAGATTTTTTCGAGGCCCCCAGGGTAAGAACCGGTCTTCAGACAAAAGACCTGTCAATACTAGGAGGTGGAGTTCTGGCAAGGACAAACAGAAGGGAGGTATCCTTTTCTCCAGCCGAAAGCCTAATGACAAGAACTCTAAGTGACGTAAGGGTAGGGGGAAGGCTTTCCCAGTTTCTCCCCAGATGGGAAAGCATATCTCAGAGCCCCCATGTCCTCCAAATTTTAAAAGAGGGCTACAAGCTAGAGTTCCTTCATCCCCCTCCCCCAAAGTTTCTGGTAACACATCTACCCAGGGACCCCTTAAAAGCTGCAGGTCTGGTACAGAATGTCTCAGAACTGGAAAGGCAGGGAGTAGTTATCCCGGTACCTACAGAACAACAAGGTATGGGCGTCTATTCCCACGTTTTCGTTGTTCCAAAGCCGTCAGGGAAGCATCGGCTTATAATAAACTTGAGACCCTTGAACGCTTATCTGCGTCGCAAGAGGTTTCGGATGGAGAGCGTGTACACTCTCAGGAAGCTTCTTCTGAGGGGGGTGTTCATGGTGACCATAGACCTAAAGGACGCCTATCTACACGTCCCGATATTCCCAGCACATCAGGCCTTCCTCAGGTTTGCAATCACTTCCGCCCAGGGAGTGCAGCATTGGCAGTTTGCTGCGCTTCCCTTCGGACTGTCCTCCAGTCCAAGAGTCTTTACAAAGATCATGGCGGAGGTGATTGCTTACCTGCACCTGCAGGGTATAGCAGTAGTCCCCTACCTCGACGATCTGCTTCTCTACAATCAGAGTCGAGATCTCCTTCTTGCAGACCACCGTGAGCACCTTGGAAAGCCTGGGGTGGATCATCAACAAAGAAAAATCCTCGATGGTCCCAGAACAGAAGAAAGTCTACTTGGGATTCCTAGTGGATTCCTTAGAAAGGAAACTTGTTTTACCCCAGGACAAGGTCCAGGGTCTTATGACAACGGTCAGGTCTATGTTGGAGGCAGAGGAATCCTCCTTCAGAAGCATCATGTGGGTGCTGGGTCTAATGACCTCTTGCATCCCAGCGGTGCCGTGGGCTCAGCTCCACTCCAGACCTCTCCAAGAATTCCTTCTATCCTCTTGGGACGGATCAAGGGAATCCCTAGACTACAGGGTCCCCATCCCAGTTGTAGCAAAGGAATCTCTGAGGTGGTGGCTCCTTCCTCAGAATTTGCTGGTGGGTCGTCTGTGGAGTCAGTCCAACCCTCTCAGAATAACCACAGACGCAAGCGCCTGTGGTTGGGGGGCTCACTTAGACGAGCTCAGAGCTCAGGGTTCCTGGAACCGAGGTCAGAAGGGCGCCTCCTCAAACCTCCGGGAATTGTTGGCGGTCCGGGAGGCTCTAAAGGCCTTCGAGGAGAGAGTCAGGGGCCGAGAGGTCCAGATTCTATCCGACAATGCCACCACAGTGGCATTCCTGAACCATCAGGGAGGCACCAGGTCGCGTACCCTTCTGGCTTTGTCTCTGGAGATCCTGAGCTGGGCAGAGCTCCGGATTCCCTCTATCACAGCGGTTCACATAAAAGGGGTTCACAACGTAGAGGCGGACTTTTTAAGTCGCCACCCAATTCTCCAGGGAGAATGGGAGTTGAACACAGAGGTGTTCGATCTGGTGTGCCAACGGTTCGGCAATCCGGAGATAGACCTCTTCGCCCGCAGGGAAAACAAAAAGCTAAAGAGGTTCTTTTCCCTGACCCGGGAATGGGGCTCAGAGGGAGTGGATGCGCTGGCCCAGGTGTGGAGTTTTCATCTGGCCTATGCCTTTCCCCCTCTGGGTCTGATTCCGAGGATCCTGCAGAAGCTGGACCTCTCAGAATGCTGTCTCATTTTGGTCACCCCCTGGTGGCCCAAGAGAGCCTGGTTTCCCACTCTGGAGAACTGGTCTGTAGCTCCCCCTCTCCATCTACCAGTTCGGTCAGACCTTCTTCTTCAGGGTCCGGTCTTCCACCCAGAGCCCAGCTTCTTCAAACTGACGGCCTGGTGCTTGAAAGGCAGAACCTGCGGGAGAAGGGCTGTTCAGAGAGAGTGATCACCACTCTCCTCTCTAGTAGAAAGGAGGTTTATGCTAAGGTGTGGGGGGTCTTCTCTCGCTGGTGTTCAGAGAGAGAGGTTTCCCAACAGGAAACTTCGGTCATTCTGGAATTTCTCCAGGATGGAGTGGATCTGGGGCTGGCTACCAAGACACTAAGAGTTCAGGTAGCAGCCTTATCTTATTTCCTGGACAAAAGATTGTCCCAGGACCCGTTGATTAAAAGATTCTTGTCAGCTAGGGACAGAATGTCCCCAGTGCAGATTTCTAGGGTTCCACCCTGGGATCTCTCCTTGGTTCTAGAACAGTTAACTAAGGCTCCGTTTGAGCCTTTAGACAGTATTTCTATTAAACTTCTCACAGTTAAGTTTACCTTTCTGCTGGCGATAACGACAGCCAAAAGAGTAGGTGATATGCAGGCTCTGTCAATTAAAGAGCCGTTTTTTCGTTTATTTGAGGACAGGGTTGTTCTCAGGCAGGACCCCCTGTACCTTCCCAAGGTAGTATCAAAATTTCATAGAACACAGGAAATAATACTCCCTTCTTTTTGTTCCAATCCCCAGAATGAAAGGGAGGCTTCCTTTCATTGTTTGGATGTCAGACGATGTCTACTTTCTTATTTGGATAGAGTTAGCATTTTCAGAAAATCCAGCCACTTATTTATTAATTTTTCTGGTCAGAAAAAGGGCCAACAGGCTTCTAGAGTAACCATAGCTAGGTGGATAAAACAAGCAATCTCCCTAGCTTATGACCAGGCTGCTAAGACAGCCCCGAAGGTTAAAGCACATTCCACTCGGTCTCTGGCGACCTCCTGGGCAGAAAGGGCCGGAGCTTCGGTCGAACAAATCTGCCAAGCTGCGACATGGTCAAGCCAGAACACTTTTTTGAAACATTATAGAGTGGAGTTGCTGTCGCCTCAGGACCTCTCATTTGGTAGGAAGGTCCTGCAAGCGGTCGTCCCACCCTAAGGTAGGCCTGCAAATTACTTGCTTCTCTCTCATTGTGCCGTCCTGGAAGACGTCTTGAGAAAAGTACCAGTTACTTACCGGTAATGGTCTTTCTGGTAAGTCTTCCAGGACGGCAGGCCTACTTCCCACCGCTCTGGTTAAGTATATTAATATATATATATATATATATATATATATATATATATATATATATATATATATATATATATATATATATATATATATATAGAGTTGTTGTGGTATGTTGTTTTCACTCTCGTGCACTAGTGTGGAGTACTTTTTCACAAACTGAGGAGCACAGGGAGGGGTGGGGTTTTTAACCTCTTTGATTGATTGTGTTTCCTGTCAGGTGGACTAGTCATCTCTCATTGTGCCGTCCTGGAAGACTTACCAGAAAGACCATTACCGGTAAGTAACTGGTACTTTTTTTGCGCTTCATCTATTATCCTACTTCAAAGGCTTAATTGGCCTATTGCGAGGTGCTGGGTTTTCATCCCTGCAAGTTTTTCTGTTACTCGCATTTTGGCCAGGTTTTCTGCCTTGCCGGTGATTTGTCAGTATCCATTGGCTTCCTTTTCCTTGGTTTGTACCTTCATCCAGGGGGCCATGCGGGTTGTTCCACCTACCAGGCTTCCTCTGCCGCTGTGGGGCCCCAAATCCTGGTTTTGTTGCCGCTGCAAGAGCCTCCTTTCAAGAAGATCCGAGGAGTTACTCACGAAAAAGCTAGTCGTTCCTGGTGGCCGTCACTTCGGCATGTAGGATCACTGGGACTAGTCTCTTGTAAGCAACCGTTTTAAGTGCTTCGTAGAGAAAGATGGGTGTAACCTACACCATGGCCAGAAAGGTGGGCTTGGCCTTTTCTCTTCTTTTCATTTAAGGCCACAATCAGATCTTGACATATGGGTTTAGATGAACTTGAGAGGGCCTTTTGCGATTCGCTGGGTTTCCATTCCCGCAAGTTCCCAGTTGCTCCCATTTTGCCCTTTTTTTTTCAAAGAGGGGTTGACCATCAAATGACCCTTGAAAGGACAGGTTTCCAGCTTGGCTGTAATTTTTCAACATCCATTGTTTTTCTATTTTCCTTGTTCATAACTTCATCCAGGAGGTCACGTGGGTTTTTTCACCTACCAGGCCTCCTCTGCCACCGTGGGACCTGAATCATCTGTTTTTGTCGGCAAAAGCCGGACTAGTCTCTTGTAAGCAACCGTTTTTAGTGCTTCGTAGAGAAAGATGGGTGTAACCTACACCATGGCCGGAAGGGTGGACTTGGCCTTTTCTCTTCCTTTTCATTCAAGGCCACAACCAGATCTTGACATATGGGTTTAGATGACGCCACCTGCAGGAGCAGGACGCTAGGTGAACAAAAAAAGAAAACCCCAATGGGGTGGCCCCTTGATTGTGGCCAAACCCCCTATCTGCAACACATAGTTCCGTTTTTTTGTCTAGCGCTTCATCTATTGTACTTGGAAGGCTTACTTGGCCTTTTGCGATTTGCTGGGTTTCCATTCCGGAAAGTTCCCAGTTGCTCCCATTTTGCCCATTTTTTCAAAGAGGGGTTGACCATCAAATGACCCTTGAAAGGACAGGTTTCCAGCTTGGCTGTAATTTTTCAACATCCATTGTTTTCCATTTCCCTTGTACGAACCTTCATCCAGGAGGTCACGTGGGTTTTTCCACCTACCAGGCCTCCTCTGCCACCGTGGGACCTGAATCATCTGGTTTTGTCGGCAAAAAGCCTCCTTTCGCTAATATCTGAGAAATTGCTCCCTTGACTCATTTGCAAAAATAAAGGTAGCCCTCCTGGTGGCCATCATTTTGGTATGTAGGGTCTCTGGACTAGCAGCTTCTTGTAAACAACTGTTTTTAATTCTTCGTAGAGACGCCCTACAAATGGGAGTAACATGTTCGGAAAGGTGGACTTGGCCTTGATATTATACAGCTTTCCGTTTTTTTTTTTTTTTTTTTTTTTTTTTATAAGGGCCCGTTATATAATTGGTATTCCCCCTTAATCTCTACGACTCGGGGGTCAATGTATTCAGCACAGATAGCAGGTCCCTCCATGACTACTATTGATTTTGATGGCCATAAGTCAGCCAATAATTACAAGTAATTATGCTCTTCGGGATGTTTCTAAAAAAAAAAAAAAAGGAAGCATTTCCAACAAAACGGGGCAGAATTACAGTGCTCATTTTTAAATTATTGACCATTCTGGAACTTTCATCCCTTAAATATAAACCTTCCAATAAAGGCAACAATATACCATATATACTCGAGTATAAGCCGAGTTTTTCAGCACATTTTTTTGTGCTGAAAATGCCCCCTCTCGGCTTATACTCGAGTCACCTTTTTGTGTCTGATCTCCCGGATTTTGGGGACCCGGTACTGGCCGGTCGTAGGTCCCCTGGACCCCAAACTAGGCACACATGTAGCCCCACTCTTCCTCTACAAGTGTGCAATGTTTGTTGTCCGATTTTTCAAAGCCGGGCATCCCTTCCATAGACTCCCATGTTAAACGGTCATTTCTCCGGTGACTTTGGGGACTCGGTTTCGGCCGGTCGTAGGTCCCCTGGACCCGGAACTTGGCACACATGTAGCCCCATTTCTCCTCTACAATTGTGCAAAGTTTGTTGTCTGGGGAATCTACGGCCGGGGAGCACTATTTTTTTTTTTTTTTTAAAGCCGGGCACCCCTTCCATAGATTCCCATGTTAAACGTCAGTCTAGTCATGGGCACAGTGAGGCATGCAGATGGACACCCTAGGCTTATACTCGAGTCAATACGTTTTACAATTTTTTGTGGTAAAATTAGGTGCCTCGGCTTATATTCGGGTCGGCTTATACTCGAGTATATACAGTAACCAAATATGAACATCTCACAACCATGGAATATGCTATGGGGCCCATTGTCATGATTCTGGTCATTGTATGTTGGGCAGATGCCCCCGCTGCTGATGGTATAGAACAATCTGCGATGTGTGAGAATCCTCCTCCTACCCAGGGACTATAATCCCCCCCCCACCCCCTTCCTGCTACCTGGTGTGACCACCGTGGCCTCATCTGAATTGGTAATTGTCTCTTCTCGTTGTGGTGGCATGACAGTTCTCTAGGGCTCCAGGTCACGTTGGATCCTGAGCGTGAAGACAGACCTGGAGCTCTACAGAGGCCCGGGATGGTGGGGGACTGGGGGGGGGGGTAGAGGAGGCTTCTTATCTCTTGTCACATTGCGGAGCGTCAACGGTGGGGGAGCGGCATACAATAAGGTTCAGGAAATTAAACCGTGAAAAGAATGAGATTCAGTACGTGGGAGGTCGTGGGATTGTATGAGATGACAGAGGAGCCGGCTCGCTTGGAATAAATAAAGATCCTTCTGCCTTTAACAGCCATGAAAGTACGAGCCTTTCAGATTCCCCCACACGCTTCCAGAGCCGCGTGTGACTGTAGATTGGGATTCACCACCCCGTTCCCGTGCGAACTGAAAACACAAGATGATGTCTTAATCTGCTCGGGACCTCGGGTGTCAGGGTGTCATTGATCTAGACCCACACAAATCAGGGAGTCATTGTTCTTGGACCCCCAAGTGTCAGGGTGTCTTTATTCTCGGACCCCCAAGTGTCAGGGTGCCATTGTTCTGGGACCCCCGAGTGTCAGGGTGCCATTGTTCTGGGACCCCCGAGTGTCAGGGTGCCATTGTTCTGGGACCCCCGAGTGTCAGGGTGCCATTGTTCTGGGACCCCCGAGTGTCAGGGTGCCATTGTTCTGGGACCCCCGAGTATCAGGGTGTCATTTTTCTGGGACCCCCAAGTGTCAGTTTTGTTATTATATGTAATACTATATTGCGCCAACCAAGAAGAAAATGTACTAAAAGCAGCCAACACAACAATCAGACTTAATTGTGAACAAACATATAAAATAAAGTGTGGCGCTACCAATGTGTAAAGCAAAAAATTGCAAAGATACAGAAACCTGTGAAGTGAGTGGATACATGGATTACTAAAAGGGGCAAGGCCTTAATGAGGTGTATATGGCAAACCTGTTTGCGACTAAAAAAGTTGCAAAGGGCTTGCTAATATGCCAACCTATAACAAGGCTATAGAGGTGTCATTGTTCTGGGACCCCCAAGTGTCATTGTGTCATTGTTCTGGGACCCCCAGGTGTCGGGGTGTCAGTGTTCTGGATCCCCAAGTGTCAGGGTGTCAGTGTTCTGGATCCCCAAGTGTCAGGGTGTCAGTGTTCTGGATCCCCAAGTGTCAGGGTGTCAGTGTTCTGGGTCCCCCAAGTGTCAGGGTGTCAGTGTTCTGGGACCCCCAAGTGTCAGGGTGTCATTGTTCTGGGACCCCCAAGTGTCAGGGTGTCATTGTTCTGGGACCCCCAAGTGTCAGGGTGTCATTGTTCTGGGACCCCCAAGTGTCAGGGTGTCATTGTTCTGGGACCCCCAAGTGTCAGGGTGTCAGTGTTCTGGACCCCCAAGTGTCATGGTGTCAGTGTGCTGGACTCCCAAGTGTCAGGGTGTCAGTGTTCTGGGTCCCCCAAGTGTCAGGGTGTCAGTGTTCTGGGTCCCCCAAGTGTCAGGGTGACAGTGTTCTGGGCCCCCCAAGTGTCAGGGTGTCAGTGTTCTGGGCCCCCCAAGTGTCAGGGTGTCAGTGTTCTGGGCCCCCCAAGTGTCAGGGTGTCAGTGTTCTGGGACCCCCAAGTGTCAGGGTGTCAGTGTTCTGGACCCCCAAGTGTCAGGGTGTCAGTGTTCTGGATCCCCAAGTGTCAGGGTGTCATTGTTCTGGACCCTCTAATTGTAGCTTCCCATTCAAACATTAAATATTTGATAGATCCGCCATTGTGAATGTTATTTTTGGTTGCTAATCCAGTATGACCTGAAAATTGTGCAGATTCAAAATGAAATAGTAATGATGGTGAAAGGCTGTGGATCCGAAATGCTAAAAAATATTACACTATATGTATGTATGTGTGTATTTATTATATACAGTGTGGGTGTTTATGTGTGTATATGTATATATAATAATATGAGAGAGATTGAGATTAATGGAATTAAATATGAAAATGTTAAAAGCAATCAAATAATTTTCTCCAAAAGAGAAATGACTCTTGGGTAAAAAATCATTTTAATCCATTTTTCTTCCCATCAAGAATGCTTTAAACCTCTTCAGTTCCCCCCTCCCCCTCTCCCGTCCATTTGCTGTGGGGGGGTTACAATTATACCAGATCTCATATGAGAAAAACATTTATGCAAAAAAAAAAAATCCAACCAATTCCATCCCCCCGGGCTCCCCCCTGGTCCACCTCTCGATATTTTAATCAGGACACCTCTTCTGGCCGCTGGGGGTCTCGGAATTGTTGTGCGTATTCCGGTTCATCCTTCAGATGTCTCCCCGAGGCGGCAGAAGATACTGAGAGGCAGCTGGGGCTGAGCCGATACTGGCCGAGATGCCTCAATCTCTGAAGCGGAGGGAGGAGGAGGGGGGTGTGCAGCTGAATTTTTAGACGAGGAGAACACATTTGGAATCCTTGATCACGCTCTCGTAGCCGCGCCGGAAAAACAGCTGGAGACATATTGGGGTTCACCAAGCCAAATGGAGATGGGAGAGAGGAGGCCCAACTCCTCAGCCAACGCTAGGGGTGCCCAGGGTCCGACATGTCTTGGGATCCAAATTTGCTAGAAGTGGGAATGGAGAATTTTATATGTGGTTGAGGCTATGTGAGGAAAGATTGGCAATTCCATTGTATAAAAATTGCTAAATCTGAAAAGTAAATATGAAAGTAGTAAAGTAAACCCCCAACTGGACAATTGGCATTTTTTTTTTTTAATAAATTCAATATTACATTTTTTATTTTTACACTGTTGCTTGAATTTTTTTTTAATGTAAACATCCTTTGTGATGGCAATAGGCATGTGACCGGTATTCTTTTTATAAAGGGATCTGGGGTTTATAAGACTCCAAATTCCCTCTTTTGCCCTTGAAAGTATTCAAAACCTTAGGTGGCCTTCGGTTCCTTCCTCTTCTGCCCTGTAGGGGGGTCGATCTTCGAGAGAGCCCCTCATCCAGTATCCGTTGGTTGGCTTTGGCTGATCATGAGGAACGGGGTCTAGGTGAACCTGAGTGTGCCTTGCCCCCGTCAGGAGTCTTTCGCCCCCCGGGTGTCAGGGAAGGGTCCTTTTTCTTCGGGAAGGGACCATATGACACACCCTAAGTGCACTTTTTTTTTTTGTTCACTTTTTTGGGGTTTGGTTTTTGCACACCACATTGCGGACTCAGTAAATAAATAAAGAGAAGCGGGGATAAGCATGTTTTTGGAGCTTTTTTTTCCGGCATTTTTAGGCTTGAGTTTTTGTTTTAGCCAATAGAAATATAGTTACTAGGAGAGGAAGAGGCAAGAAATCAAGGTGATTTTTAGCCAGTTGTATAGGGACCACAAATGCACGATTCTGCCTCTATGTTCATGTACTTTTTTCAAGCTTCGAGCAACAAGCTTGAATTTTGGTGTTGGGAATAGGAATTCCCAAGCTCGAAAGGGAATCTTGGTGTTCAGTGTTGAAACCCTTTGAGCTCTTCAGATCACTCGGGTGTGAACAGAACCTTAAAGTGAAAATGTTAACGTTCTAGACCAGTCAATCCTAACAGTGGATACAGCTAACCTGTGTATTTGGAAAAACCCTGAACTTGATTTCAGGTTTATCAAACACTTTGAAGGTACAATGTGGTTGCCATCTGACAATTACATTATGGCCAAAACTTGACCATCATATGATTTTGTTGGACTTTCCATTCCAAAACCATGGTCATTAGGGAGTTGTCCCCCCTCCCTGCCACCCCTATGGCCATTAACATGGAGTTGGGTATTCACCCCAAAGGTGTTTAGTAGGGTTGAGGTCAAGTCCTGATGTTCAGTGAGAAGACCTGGCTCACCATTGGTGTTCCAGTTCATCCCAAAGGTGTTCAGTAGGGTTGAGGTCAAGTCCTGATGTTGAATGAGAAGACCTGGCTCACCATCAGTGTTCCAATTCATCCCAAAGGTGTTCAGTAGGGTTGAGGTCAAGTCCTGATGTTCAGTGAGCAGACCTGGCTCACCATTGGTGTTCCAATTCATCCCAAAAGTGTTCAGTAGGGTTGAGGTCAAGCACTGATGTTGGATGAGAAGACCTGGCACACCATTGGTGTTCCAATTCATCCCAAATGTGTTCAGTAGGGTTGAGGTCAAGCACTGATGTTGGATGAGAAGACCTGGCACACCATTGGTGTTCCAATTCATCCCAAATGTGTTCAGTAGGGTTGAGGTCAAGCACTGATGTTGGATGAGAAGACCTGGCTCACCATTGGTGTTCTAATTCATCCCAAAGGTGTTCAGAAGTGTTGAGGTCAGGGCTCTGTGCAGGACACTCAAGTTCCCACACAATAAACTGGTCAAACTGTGTTTTTGTGGAGATCCTTCACCCCAAACTGGTCACACCATGTCTTTATGGACCTGGCTTTAAACACGGGGGCACGGTCATGCTGGAACAGAAAAGGATCCCCACCAAATTGTTACCACAAGGTTAAAAGATCTCAGTTGTCTTCAACTGACCCAATTTAGTAGACCCCGAAACTCGGTGTACGGCGTATGTTCTGTACTTGCTACATTGTCCACACGTTGATATTGTGGGAAACAATTGCTGGAAAGAGTTTTTGTGAGCTCCATATTTCAGGAATGGTCTTCTCCAAAGCAAGGTCCCGATTTAGTCCTAGGCTTTGCTACGTGGGATTCTTTTGCATAAATATTAAAATTAAAAGGAAAAATTTTTTTTTTTTTTGGTGTGGCATTACCTCCTAGTTATAGCTTCATTTTGATAAAGCCAACCCCTGGAAAGGAAGGTGTTAATATTGTACGCCTTGAACTCACGTGACATTTCTTGGCACACACGTCCTGTGTGTATAAGTGTGTGTGTGCGCGCGTATCTCGGTTGCCAGGATCTTCACACCTGTCTTTGTTTGCCCTGCGTGACTTATAACACCCCCGGAGGTGGTATCATTAAGCAGTAAATGCTCGCGGGGATTAGGAAGGTTTTATTTTGAGCGTCGGTCCCACCTGACTCCAGGCGCAGACAGTCTGAGGAGGCCCCGCTGCTCAGGTACAGGGACTGTTTATCGTCGGAGGAGGAAACGTTCTTGGCTTTCGCGCTCAGGCCGGCAGAGCTGACAATATTGCGAGTCTGATTAGAAGGAGCTTTGCTGGGTTTTTCTGAGAACTCGATGCCAAATCTGCTCTCCAACGCCCTCTCCAAGGACTCGCCGTCGATAATGACCACTGGGGGGGGGGGTCCCTTGTAAAACTGCAGTGGATCAATGTTTGCTATTGAACAATGGTGGGCGAAAAAAAATAGACCGGCTGGATATTTCGCTGGCCAATTAAACCTGCAGATGGACTTTTTATTGCTAGCGTGCAACGCTTTGTACTCGACGTGTGATGGCTACAAAGGTGCGCGCACCAATTATCGGCAGAGAACACACATTTTAGGCGTAATGTTCTAACGATCGTCGTCTGCGCAGACTGCACTCCCTCTGTTCCCGCCCAGTGGCCATTTGCGTTGCTATTTTTCTTCACAGGGACTTTCCATTAAATGCAAATTGTCTTGTCCCAAAGGAGATACAGAGGTTCGGCATTGGTGCCGAAAATGTAACAGCTCTCTAAACCAGCGGTCTCCAAACTGCGGCCCAGGGGCCGTTTGCGGCTCTTTGATTGCCTTTATCTGGCCCTTGGGGTGCTATTCTTCCACTGACATCAACAGTGCGGCCTAATTCCTGCCACTGACACCAACAGTTGGGGCACTGTTCCTCCCACTGACACCACTGATTAGGGGTTATTCCTCCCACTGACACCAATGATGGGGCACTGTTCCTCCCATTGACAGCAACGATGGGTCACGATACCCCCCATTGACAGCAATGATCGGGGATTGTTCCTCCCACTGACACCAATGATGAGGCACTGTTTCTTCCACTGGCACCAACAATGGGTCACTATTTTTCCTACTGATATCAATGATGGGTCACTATTTCTCCCATTGACACCAACGATGGGGCACTTTTCCTCCCACTGACACCAAGGATGGGGCACTTTTCCTCCCACTGACACCAAGGATGGGGCACTTTTCCTCCCACTGACACCAAGGATGGGACACTATTCCTCCCACTGACACCAAGGATGGGGCACTTTTCCTCCCACTCAAACCAATGATGAGACACTGTTTCTTCCACGGACACCAAGGATGGGGCACTGTTTCTTCCACTGACACCAAGGATGGGGCACTGTTTCTTCCACTGACACCAAGGATGGGGCACTGTTCTGCTGACACCAATGACGGGGCACTATTCCCCCTACTGACACCAACAATAGGGCACTTTTCCTTCCACTGACACCAATGATTGGGCACTATTCCTCCCACTGACACCAAGGATGGGGCACTGTTCTGCTGACACCAATGACGGGGCACTATTCCCCCTACTGACACCGATGATTGGGCACTTTTCCTTCCACTGACACCGATGATGGGGCACTTGTCCTTCCACTGACACCGATGATTGGGCACTTTTCCTTCCACTGACACCAATGATGGGGCACTATTTCTCCCACTGACACAAGTGATTGGATATTTTTCCTCCCACTGACACCAATTATCGGGCACTGTTACCGATGCCAGGACATTTTCTACTACAACTGGCCACAGTCCAGCCAGTCAGTGTAGAGTGTTTTTACTTCTGAAGGTACTTTTTTTTATTATTATTATTATATAGATAAGGCGCACCCTCCCTATGCTTTAAGGAAAGCCTATCCTCTCCATCTGTGCTCTGGCAACATGCGTCTGCAAACGGATCCAGGTTTAATCCACCCTGGAAAACAGTAGCTAGGAAAGGGTTAAGGAAAGCTTCAGGCCCATACTTGACGTGAAGGTTCACCTATATAGTCGGAGAGGGCTGGAAAATCTTCGGAGTGTTGGTTGAAGTATTCCCGGTGAGCGGCTTTGCAAATGTCAGTTGCCGAGGGGGCAGTCACCGGCAGGAGAGGGCCGCAGATACCCCCGGTGGTGCTTCATCTCTGGGGAAAAGATAGGTATCGGCTGAAGAAGGCCACCTCCTCTTCGACTTTAAATAGATGTCTACAACATTCTAGGCCCGGCTTAAAACTGCTATCGCAGAGGCCGCTAACGTGAGACAGAGGTGACGGATCTTTTGTATCGTTTGCCCCCCCCCCCCTGGCGGCCATGTTGTAGGAGGCTTGGCGTGTAAGCTGGACCCAGGTGTTTTTTTTTCTGGCAGCCCTGAATCAGAGGTGCGTGATGCTTGCAGCGGGGCTGTTTGCACAGGCCGATAAGCAGTTGCCAGAGAAGAAGAAAAAAAAGGGGGTCTTATCTCCACTCCTGGACGAGATTCAGCTCCCGGCTGGGGCAAAGTTGATGAAATATTCATGAAGCAGAGATGGAACGCGGCCAGAGGTGAGGCGGTGATGGAAGAACCTGCCAAGCGGCAACTGGTGATTAGGAACGAGAGGGCCCATTTCACACGCCGGTAATCGGCAAGACAGCAACCGGCTTACGAAACGCCAGAACTTTTAAGGAGGAAGATGGAAACGCACTTAGAATTCCTCCGTAGAAAAAAAAAGGAGCGCTGATAACTGGAGATGTAGGGAAGAGTCCCTCAATTCTTCATCTGCTGCCTCCACCTATCTCACGTTTGTCGATGAATGTGATATCTACACACAGAGCCAACCTTCCTATAAGGGCATTCATACCCCAAATGGCCATGATTGCAGGACCCCACGGGGCCCTGCAACGATTCAGATGCCGCTGGCTTCTACAGACTTCATTGTTGGGTCATCTTTCAACATGTCCATCCATACAAAGGGCTACCTAAAGGTCATTCCAAGAATTTCTCTTTCTGAAGCCAAGTACACACGGCCGAGAATCTCGCTGCAAAAAAAAAAACGTTGTTTTTCTCGACGGGTTTCTTGTCAAGCTTTCCTTGCATACACACTGTCAATCCAAAATCTCGTTGTTGTAAAGCGCGGTCACGTACAACACGTACGACGGCAGTATAAAGAGGAAGTTCTATTCCAATGGCACCACCCCTTGGGCTGCTTTTGCTGATCTCGTCTTACCGCGTGTTAGTAAAAGTTTAGTGAGAGACGATTCGCGCTTTTCAGTCTTCGTGCTTTCAGTTCGTTACAGCGTGACGAATGTGCTATCTCCATTATGAACGCTAGTTTTACCAGAAGGTGCGCTTCCATACTTACCTGGCAGGGGAGATACCATGATCACGAAGGTGGTTCTCCCAGGGCGAGGCTCGGCCATTGCACCCCTGCGATTTCCCCAAATGCGGGAAACTCGACTGCATTAATTGTGGTAGTGGGGGACTGCGTTCGAAAAAAAAAAAAAAGGTGCGCTCCCGTCTCGTACTTGATTCTGACCATGCGTGGTTTTTGAAGACTCGGAAAAGCATACACACGAACGGTTTTCTCGTCCAAATACAGTCTGACGAGAATCACAACGAGAAAAATGAGACTCCCGACGAGAAAAAAAGAAAGCAGGTTTTATTTTTTTTCTCGTCGAGATTCTGGGCAGTTTTCTTGACGAGAGACCTGAAAGCCTCGTACACACGGCCGGTTTTCTCGGCAAGAAAGCTCTGCAAGCAGTTTTCTTGTCGTTTCTTGCCGAGAAAACCGGTCGTGTGTACGAGGCTTCAGACTGACCACAGTGAGTCACCTTCACTAACGTTGCGAATCCAGATAAAATCTACCCATGGGACACGGTCAAGGCATCGGATAACTTTCTAGTATATTGGAAAATCTCTTCACTTGTGACTCTGGAGGAGAAGATACGATGGCGCTCTCCAAGCTTGACCTGTTAGAACTGCAAGTGGACATGGCCTTCATGGGGGCATCGAGCAATATTTCATTGTGGTTCTTGAGGATTTTCTATCATGTTTGGAAAGAATGAACATTTATAAAAAAAAAAAAAAAAAACTGCAGAGATATTCATCTTGTAAAACCGCATGTACATTCGTTCTGTGCGAATAGGGGCAAAAACGAATGTTATTAGGCAGTTTTTTGTTCTGGGTGTGGTGTGTGGGATGTTCGTTCATCTTTTCGTTTTTTTTTTATTTTTTCAGAAAAAAGTGAACTTACACTTTAAGCCCCCATTAACACATGAGCAATCTGTCGCACGCCTCCTAAAGTGTGACAACACTCATTATGAAGATTCACATTATATTCTCAGTAGTGGTGCTCAAAAAAGGTACATTTTATTTTTTCAAAGCACAATTGTGCATTTTAGTCTCACTTCTCTTAACAACCTCAAGATTCCGGTTTGTTTATACTGTGGAAATTTCCATCCACCTGGTGATGCCATTACAAGAACCTCTACAACCCCAGTGATGCCCATTACTAGAACCTCTATGACCCCAGTGATGCCTAGTACTAGAACTAGTACAACCCCAGTGATGCCCATTACAAGAACCTCTGTGACCCCAGTGATGCCCAGTACTAGAACGACCCCAGTGATGCCCACCATAAGAACCTCTACAACGCCAGTAATGCCCACCACAAGAACCTCTACGATTCCAGTGATGCCCATTATAAGAACTTCTATAACCCCAGTGATGCCCAGTACTAGAACTAGTACGACCCCAGTGATGCCCACCATAACAACCTCTACAACCACAGTGATGCCCATTACAAGAACCTCTGTGACCCCAGTGATGCCCAGTACTAGAACTAGTACGACCCCAGTGATGCCCAGTACAAGAACCTCTACAACCACAGTGATGCCCATTACAAGAACCTCTGTGACCCCAGTGATGCCCAGTACTAGAACTAGTACGACCCCAGTGATGCCCACCATAAGAACCTCTACAATGCCAGTAATGCCCACCACAAGAACCTCTACGATTCCAGTGATGCCCATTATAAGAACTTCTATAACCCCAGTGATGCCCATTACAAGAACCTCTACGACCCCAGTGATGTTCACCACAAGAACCTCTACGATCCCACTGATGCCCACCACAAGAACCTCTACAACCCCAGTGATGTTCACCATAAGAACCTCTACAACGCCAGTAATGCCCACCACAAGAACCTCTACGACTCCAGTGATGCTCATTACAAGGACCTCTACGACCCCAGTGATGCCCATTACAAGAACCTCTATGACCCCAGTGATGCCCAGTACTAGAACTAGTACCACCCCAGAGATGCCCATTACAAGAACCTCTACGACCCCAGTGATGTTCACCACAAGAACCTCTATGATCCCACTGATGCCTACCACAAGAACCTCTACGACTCCAGTGATGTTCACCACAAGAACCTCTACGACTCCAGTGATGCCCATTACAAGAACCTGTACGACCCTAGTGATGTCCGCCACAAGAACCTCTGCGACCCCAATGATGCCCATTACAAGAACCTGTACAACACCAGTAATGCCCATTACAAGAACCTGTACAACACCAGTAATGCCCATTACAAGAACCTCTACGACCCCAGTGACACTCAGCCCAAGGGACATAGCACAGACAAAACCAGGAAGCCGATACGAGGACAACATTGACATATGACGTCACAGATGTTACTGCTTTCCACCTGGGGGGGGAAACGAAAGTGATTAAAGCTTGAAAATGCGTCAAAATGGCTAAAAATCTGTGAAGTGTGAATTTGTCAAAGCGTGACTTTCCTATGGGGGGGGGGGGATTGTAACCTTTACCAGATCAAAAAGACGGCGCTGCTGTACCCCCAATAAAAAAAGAACCTCTTTCATCTCTGAGGGTGGGGGAGGGTTCTTTATCTTACATCCAGACCGTCAGCCAGTCAGCAGCCTTGTGGCCTCGTCTTGATAATCGCTTAGATTTTACAGCCATAGATTTGAAAAGCCATTTATTTATTTATTTTTGTCTGTCGTTTTTTGTATAAGGCGTGTCAAATAAAGAAACGTTTCAGAAGCGAATCCTTCAAGTGGACCTGTCCTTACACACATACACACACACACATACATACACATATATATATATATATATATATATATATATATACACATACATACATACATACAACAGTTCCAGATTAATTCTCACATAGGTCACAGTACCTGCCCACCCCACAAAGCCTTCATCTGCTTTTATCTCTAGAAGGATGGAACCATATTTATTCAGGCATCAAAGATTTCTGTAAGGAATCATAGATCCAGCAGGGATTCCTTGTAACCGATCAGATATTCTGGGGTCTGCAAACTTTTCAGTTTGAGGGCCCCCATCAGATTTTACCCTCCCTTACAGCAGAGCCCCCCCTTTTACATTGGAGTCCACATCAAATTTCCCACCTTACATCAGGGCCCCCCATCAGGGTCCCCTTAGAACCCCCCCATTACATCAGGGCCCCAATCACAGTCCCTCCTTACATCAGGGTCCCATCAGAATCCCCCCAGTACATAAGGGTCCCCATCACAGTCCCTCCTTACATCAGGGTCCCATCAGAATCCCCCCAGTACATAAGGGTCCCCATCACAGTCCCTCCTTACATCAGGGTCCCCTCAGAACCCCCCCCCCAGTACATCAGGGTCCCCTCAGAACCCCCCCCCCCTAGTACATCAGGGTCCCCTCAGAATCCCCCCCCCATTACATAAGGGTCTCCATCACAGTCCCTCCCTACATCAGGGTCCCCTCAGAATCCCCCCCCCCATTACATCAGGGTCCTCATCAGATCCCCTCTTTCACATTCGAGTTCCCATCAGAGTCCCTCTTCCCTCCCCATTACATCAGGGTCTCCATCACGGTCCCTCCTTACATCAGGGTCCCCTCAGAACCCCCCCTAGTACATCAGGGTCCCCTCAGAATCCCCCCCCCCATTACATAAGGGTCTCCATCACAGTCCCTCCCTACATCAGGGTCCCCTCAGAATCCCCCCCCCATTACATCAGGGTCCTCATCAGATCCCCTCTTTCACATTCGAGTTCCCATCAGAGTCCCTCTTCCCTCCCCATTACATCAGGGTCTCCATCACGGTCCCTCCTTACATCAGGGTCCCCTCAGAATACCCCCAGTACATCAGGGTCCCCTCAGAATCCCCCCATTACATCAGGGTCCCCATCACAGTCCCTCCTTACATCATGGTCTCCATCAGGGTCCCCTCAGAATCCCCCCCAGTACATCAGGAGCCCCTCAAACCCCCCTTCCCCTCCAGTACATCAGGGTCCCCTCAGAATCCCCCCCAGTACATCAGGGTCCCCATCACAGTCCCTCCTTACATCAGGGTCCCTCATAACCCCCCCCCCCCCAATTACATCAGAAGCAGATGCCATATGCAGTCCTCAGTGCACATTGAGGATATGGACTGACCTCGCTGCTGGCGGAAGGTGGTCCCCGGCCATGGTTTGGAGACCCCTGTTCTAGAGAACCCATCCTCCGCTCGGGTTCATTGGATCCCCGGGGCTCCTCCAGGGGTTGCTAGTTGGCACCTTGGACCTGTGGCTCATTGATCTCCCGTTTTATCATTCTGGGGCCAACATCGCTTGGCAGCAGGAAATCAGTCATCTCTTTAACTCGCAGAACAAATCTGTGAATCGATCCATCCTGACCAATCAGAATTATTTCCGTTATAAATCGATCAGCAACACGGTTTGTGTCTTTTCCTCGATTCATAGATCATATTTCAGGGGTTCCTCTGGGGCGGGGTCTCCAAACGTTCAAAACAAAGGGCCAGTTTACTGTCCTTCAGACTTCAGGGGGGCCGTACCGTGGCCAATGGGAGTAGACAATGTCACATCTTTGGTATTCGGGGGATTATTAGTGCCCCATCGTTGGTGTCAGTGGGGGGAATAGTGCCCCATCATTGGTGTCAGTGGGGGGAATAGTGCCCCATCATTGGTGTCAGTGGGAGGAATAGTGTCCCATCATTGGTGTCAGTGGGGGGAATAGTGCCCCATCATTGGTGTCAGTGGGAGGAATAGTGCCCCATCATTGGTGTCAGCGGAAGAAATAGTGCCCCTTTGTTGGTATCAGTGGGAGGAATAGTGCCCCATCGTTGGTGTCAGCGGGAGGAATAGTGCCCCATTGTTGGCAACAATTTGGGAAATTGTACCCTGTTGTTGATGCCAGTAACAGGAATTATACCCCATTGTTGGTATCAGTGGGCGGAATAATGCCCCATTGTTGGTGTCAGCGGGAAATATAGTGCCCCATTGTTGGTGTAATTGGGAGAAATAGTGCCCCATTGTTGGTGTCAGTGGGAGGAATAGTGCCCCATTGTTAGTGTCATTGGGAGGCATAGTGCCCCATTGTTGGTGGCAAGAATAAAGCCCCATTGTTGGTGTCAGCAGGAGAAAGTGTCCCATTGTTGGTGTCAGCGGGAGGAATAGTGCCTCATTATTGGTGTCAGCGGGAAATATAGTGCCCCATTGTTGGTGTAATTGGGAGGCATAGTGCCCCATTGTTGGTGTCAACGGGAGGATTAGTGCCTCATTGTTGGTGTCAGCGGGAGGAATAGTGCCCCATCATTGGTGTCAGTGGTAGGAATAATGCCTCATTGTTGGTGTCAGCGGGAGGAATAGTGCCCCATCATTGGTGTCAGTGGGAGAAATAATGCCTCATTGTTGGTGTCAGTGGGAGGAATAGTGCCCCATCATTGGTGTCAGTGGGAGGAATAGTGCCCCATTGTTGGTGTCATTGGCTGGCATAGTGCAACATTGTTGGTGTCAGTGGGAGGAATAGTGCCCCATTGTTGGTGTCAGTGGGTGGAATAGTACCCCATTGTTGGTGTCAGAGGGAGGAATAGTGCCCCATCATTGGTGTCAGTGGGAGGAATAGTGCCCCATCATTGGTGTCAGTGGGAGGAATAGTGCCCCGCCCATCATTGGAGCACAGGTGTGTCAGGGGGAAGGTGCCTCTGAAGCTGCTCTGTGAGAAGGGAGTGGTGGTGAAATCTATCCCAGCTCCCTGGCCCCCTTTCTGGGGAGGCCATGGAGGGCAGCGGGGCTTCTCCTGCTGGAGGCTCCCAGCCATCTCCTGGGCCATCAGGTGAACTGCCTGCCTCTGCACAAGCCGATCTCTCTGCCCCTGGTGAGGATGAAGGCTCGGAGGCCATTCGGGAGCGAGTGGTGGCCGGGATTAAGGTCCTGAACAGGGAGAGGGACAAGCTGTACAAGCTGAGAGCCGAGTTGAAGCGCCTGCGAAGGCAACGTGAGGGCTTACATAGCCAGAAACGGGGATCCATGGATCCGGAAATCCAGCTGGCCAAGGTCCGTGTGGATCATCAGGAGACCATCGTGGCTATGATGGAAGGCAGAGATGGGCCCTTTAAAGAGAAGTTTTGCAACGACAAGGGGTTTGGAAGGGTGACAAAGATGGAGGTGGAGGAGGAGGAGACCCCCAGTTCTGACCCCCTGCCCCCCCAGGGAGAGGTAAGAAGCCCCAGGCCTTCCCAGGACTCAGGAGGCATGCTAAGGGCCATCCAGGTAATGGAGTCTCCTATGCGGGGGGATCAGATGGTGTTTAATGAGGAAGACATTACTGATGATGTGCCTGATAAAGTAAAGCCTGCTAAGTCCCATGTTGTGGATAAGACTGTTTTTGTACCATCTAGCACCATGACTGATAATGTGCCTAATGACAATGTTGTGCCTGCTGAGGCTGCAATGCAGCAAGGTTTGCATTTAAAAAATGTCATTTCTGCAAATGAACTGCAAGTGTCAGAAGAGCCCATTAACCTTTCTTTGGCTGAGTCCAAAGCTGTTTGCCCCACTGCTGCTGAGGGCTCTACAGTGCAGCATCAGGAGACAACTGGTATTGCAGCAACTGTGACTATTGCTGATGGGAATGTGTGTGTGGCTGAAAAAAATCCTCCCAGTTCAGGTGTGATGAACAATGGTCCCAGTACACGTGTGATGGACAATCCTACCAACTCTGTTCATGCAGATAATGTGCAGACTAATGTGACTTCAGTGTGGGCCCCTGGCCCTGAGAAACCTACATTTGCAGAGGTGGCACACTCTGCTCCTGGTAGTCCCGCTCCCAAGCGGGGTTTTCCCCTACAAGCTGCCACTTTGAGCGCCCCAGGATCTGGTCTTGGGTCTCTGGCTTCTGCTGGGGGTCCCAGACGGAATGTAGTTATTCTGAAATGGGAAGGTGGTGCCATCCCTCCAGCACGGCGTGCAGTGGTAGATATGATATTGGAGATGGGTTTTGGTGCAAATGACCTGTATGCCTTTATACACGTAGCTGGGACAAGGGACTATACGGTTAGTTTCACCAGGCCAGAGGGTCTTGACCTGTTCTGGGAGCGATATGAGGCTCGGTGCAGGTCAAGACCTGAATGGGAAGGTCTGGTCCCAGTTGCGGTTTCTCAGAGGTCAACAGTAAAAAAAATTACCATTATCCTGACCAATGAGAGTGTTCCTGCTCGGGATCTAGAGGTCTGGTTAAGGAACTATGGGGAGGTTTTGACCAAACCTAATAAAATCCATGATGAGCGTAACATCTGGACTGGGGGATGGTCGGTAACAGTCAGGTTGGCCAGGGATGGGAATGTTGTCCGTCACCTGCCCTCCTCAGCTTTCATAGGGAGGGATAGGATGACTGTTTTCTACCCTGGTCAGCCAAAGCTGTGTCACCGCTGTGGAGAAAAGAGGCACTTGAGCTCCTCCTGTTCAGCCTTGATGTGTTCAGTGTGTCGGGGGCAGGGTCATATGGCTAAGGACTGTACCAGGAAGATCAGGTGCAACCTGTGCCTGCGCCTTGGCCACCCCTACAGCAGGTGTCCTGAAGCCTGGCACAATATGGAGAAGGAGGTAGTAGATGACATGTCAAGGCTGGACAGGATGGAGGGTGAGACCCCTGGTGTACCATCCTCTGCGGTGACCCCCTCCCCCGGTCCTGCTCAGGATCCCTCTCCAGTTCCTGTGGCCACCCCTCCTGTGTCTGTAAGTACTCCTTCTGTTTCTGTGTCCCCCCAGCCTACTGTACCCTCTCCTCTTGTGTCAGAACCTTCCAAGTCTGTGCCCCCCGAGTCAGTTACCCCCCAGGAGTCTACCCCTCCTGAGTCTGACTTAAAGGGATCACCCCCCCCCCACCAGCGTGTACTAAAAAGGTTGCTTCTTCCTCTGTAAAGAAGTCTTCTAGAAAGACTTTAAAGAAAAAAGTAAGAGATGAGGGCATCTCTGAGGCTGACCTGCAGTACCTGGAAGAGAGAAGGAAGGTTGGGAGGCGGAAGAGGCAGGCGGTGAGGACGGAACGGGGACGGGAAGCTCCGGTTCCTGTCTCCAGCCGTCATAGGTCCTCCAAGTGGGATATTTCTTCATCCGGAGCTTCTTCTGAGAGAAGTTCCGATTCCGAAATGGACTTTGAGGCGGCCTCTAGAAAGAGAGAGGCTTCTGGTGATGAGCAGCAGAGGGGAGCTAAGAAGCAATCCACCCAATAACCCAAATGGCGGTTCCCCCTCCGTTAAAAGTGGTGACAATTAATGTCGCCAGCATTAAGTCAGTAAGAGCTCGTTCTATGGCCTTCTTTTTGTTCAGCCAATTAGATGCTGAAATTTTATTTTTGCAAGAGACTAGGCTCACCTCCTTGGCAGATATTCATATGGCCAAGAGAGAGTGGAGGTATGGTCCATCTTACTGGTCTCTTGCGGCCGAGCCTTACGGCGGTGTGGCGGTGTTGTTTAAAACCGGCATGGTAACTGTCCGGCGGGTTATTGAGGTGGAGATTGGGAGATGTATGGTCTTAGACGTCCTTGTGGGTGGGCAGGACCTGCGCCTAATCAATGTTTATGGGCCGCACACAAAGTGGGACAGGAAATGCCTTTTTACAAGGATCAAGCCATTTCTTTTTACATCCCGGCAAGTGGTCTTTGGAGGTGACTTTAATACAGTAACTAGGCCCAAGGACAGGAAGGACTTCAAGGACAGGCTGGGATATGATAGCGTTTTTTTAAATAGTATGGTTAGGGATGCTGGTCTTGTGGATGTGCACATTAAGCACCTCCCAGATGACACCGGGTTCACTTTTCATCGTGGTAATAGTCAGAGTAGGATAGATAGGTTTTTTTTGAAGGAGGCCTCTGCTTTCTCGCCCCCAGTGGTGCAGGCAGTAGAGTTCTCTGATCACTGTATGCCATCTGTGGTACTGAATGCTTCAGACGCCCCTCAGAGGGGCAAGGGCATCTGGAGATTAAATTCGACACTACTCAAGGAAGAACATGTTAGACAATCCTTTGAGGAATTCTTTCAGGCACAGGTGACCATCCTGGACTTTTGTAGCAGCAAGGCTGAGTGGTGGGAGCTGACCAAAAAGAGGATCGCTGGATTCTTCAGGGGCCTAGCCAATAGAAATCAGTTTAATAAATACATGACCTACCAACGTTTACGGAGGAAGCTGGATATTCTTGTCTCGAGAGGAGGAGATCCTGGGGCAATCTCCGAAGTGAAACTCCTTCTCAGGAAGTGTCAATATGACCGGCATGCCTCTTTGGTTCTGGAGAGGGACTATGGGAAGTACCACTCGCCTGACCCTTACCAGAACTGCAAACAAGGTGTAGCTGTTAAAACGGTCGTTGGCCTTAAGGACAGTACAGGTTCCTTGACAAAGTCCAGGTCAGGGATTCTGGAGGTCGTGAGGTCCTTTTATGCCGACCTTCTTGGGAGGAAAGAGCTTGATCGTGACAAGATGGAAAGCTTTTTGGACTCTACTCCAGGTCTAAATGGTGGAGATGTTCCATTGATGAATTTGACAGAGGAGATCACAGTCGAAGAGGTGATGAGGGCAATTGAACAGCTTGCCATCAAAAAGTCGCCTGGACCGGATGGCTTGACGGCTGAGTTTTACAAAGCCTTTAAGTCTATTCTGGCCCCGCATTTGGTAGAGGTTTTTAACAGTTGCCTTGCTGAGGGGGTGCTTTCCCCTTCCATGAGGCACTCGGCTGTGATTCTTCTTTCAAAGGGTAAAGATCCTTCGATGATTGAGAATTGGCGCCCCATCAGCCTTCTTAATGTCGATAGAAAGATACTGGCAAAGATATTTTTCTGGCGCCTATCGTCAGTGGCAGAGTCTTTGCTTTCTCGCCATCAGCACTGTTCGGTCCAGGGTAGGAGCAGCTTCACAGCGGTTTTAGCTGTCCGGGAGGCCTTGGAGCGGTGCAGGGCTGCAGGCTGGGGAAAGTATTTGCTGACATTGGATCAGGCAAAGGCTTTTGATCGTGTTAACCATGAGTACCTGTGGTTGCTCCTTAGTAAGTACGGTCTGCCGGGTGGTTTTGTCGATTGGCTGAAAGTCTTGTATAAGGGGGCAGAAAGCTTCCCTCTTGTTAATGGTTGGGTTGGACAGTCCTTTGGGGTTGGCTCCGGGGTGCGCCAGGGTTGTCCCCTGAGTCCCCTGCTCTATGTGTTTGCAATCGACCCCTTCATCAGGAGGCTAGAGAGCGGCATGTTGTGTGGGGTACCAGTGGGGCTCCCGGGTGAGCCGCCATTGAGGGTTGTTGCCTATGCGGATGATGTGTCGGTGATTGTCACTGGGACGGATGAAGCGGAGGAGGTGGTCTCTCTGACATCACGGTATTCTGAAGCATCAGGCTCCAAGATCAATCAGGAAAAGACTGAAGTTTTCTGGATGGGAAAGGAAGGTGTGGGGTTTGATCTCCCGGACACCTTTCCAGTGCCCCAGGAAAGAATTAAGATACTAGGCATTGAATTTGGACCCGGCGATTATGGCCTCAAAAACTGGGAAGGCAGACTGGAAATTGCCAATACTAAGGTGGTCAGCTGGAAGAGATGGAAGTTATCTATGAGGGAAAGGGTTGATCTGATTAAGACTTACCTGATTCCGATCTTCTTGTATGTCAGCTTTGTCTGCATCTTGCCAGTGTCTCTCTATGCTAGGGTCAGTAGTGTGTTCTTCCAGATGCTGTGGGGGAACAGACTGAACCCCATCAAGAGGAATGTCACCTACCTATCCAGGAGGGAGGGTGGCTTAGGTATGGTCAACCCAGTTCTTTTCTTTTCACTGCTATTTCTAAAGTTTAACATTGGTAATATGCTTGCAGTGGAACCTCCTGGATGGGTAGGCATATTTAGATCTTGGTTTAGGCCTTTTCTACGACTTTGGGAAGAAGGTGGCCAAGTGAAGAATCGCAGGGGTCATCGTGGTCAGCTACCAGCCTATGTCGCTCCGTGCCTGAAGTTACTGCGGCAGTGGCGATTGTCGGCTGAAGATCTCAGATCGGTTCCAAGGAAAGTCCTTATGAGTCGAGTCTTGAGCGAAGTCTTTCATGACCCACTGGCCTTAAGGGATTGCCCGGGCCCAGTTTTGAGGGCGGGGTTAAGACTGATTAATTTGGATAGAGTACCCTCTAAATTTAGGGATCTGGCCTGATTGTGCTTCCATGGGAAGCTCTATGTTCGGGGCAATTTGAAATTCCGCAGTGGGATGGATCGTAGCTGTCCTCGGGAGGAGTGTGCAGATGAGGAGGAGACTATGGATCATTTTCTGCTTCATTGCCCTTTTAACATAGAGGTGTATAAACAGGTGGGGCGGGCCCTCGGTGTCCCTTTCCTCTCCAGGCTGGGTTATGCTGAGTGGGTGTACGGAGCATTCAATACCGGTGGAGTTTTTTGTTTGGATACACTTTTTTTAGTTAGCCTAGTAGTCCGTTATTTCACCTGGAATGCACGGTGTCAGGTCAGCATTCGGCAAAAACTCCTTCCTGTTGAGGTGGTGGTGTGTGACATTTTGCATGAGGTGGGGAGGATTCGGGAGCTTGAAAGAGACAAGCGGGGTCAGGGGGCTTGGTTGAAGGCGTGGAGGGGTTTCAAGCCTCCCTGACTGCCAGGAGTCTCTTTCCCGGGTGTGGCTGTCTGTCTCTTATCACCCTAGATTATCAGTATTTTTGATGAATTTTTGATAAATGGCTGCGTACATAGGTGATGGGTTGAGCCTCTTAGGCCCTCTCTGCTGCCTTATGTAGATAGTTTTCTAGGGATGTTTTGGTAGTGGATTATGTATATATTGTATATATTCTGAACATGGATGTGTATTCCTTTGTTTTCTGTTGAAGTTTTGTACTATGGTTTTGTTTTTTACTTTTGTATAAAATTGGTTGCTTGATTCTTTTCAATAAAAGATCAATAGTGTCCCATCATTGGTGTCAGTGGTAGGAATAATGCCTCATTGTTGGTGTCAGCGGGAGGAATAGTGCCCCATCATTGGTGTCAGTGGGAGGAATAATGCCTCATTGTTGGTGTCAGTGGGAGGAATAGTGCCCCATCATTGGTGTCAGTGGGAGGAATAGTGCCCCATTGTTGGTGTCAGTGGGAGGAATAGTGCCCCATTGTTGGTGTCATTGGCTGGCATAGTGCCCCATTGTTGGTGTCAGTGAGAGGAATAGTACCCCATTGTTGGTGTCAGTGGGAGGAATAGTGCCCCATTGTTGGTGTCAGTGGGAGGAATAGTGCCCCATTGTTGGTGTCAGAGGGAGGAATAGTGCTCCATTGTTGGTGTCAGAGGGAGGAATAGTGCCCCATTGTTGGTGTCAGTGGAAGGAATAGTACCCCATTGTTGGTGTCAGAGGGAGGAATAGTGCTCCATTGTTGGTGTCAGAGGGAGGAATAGTGCCCCATTGTTGGTGTCAGAGGGAGGAATAGTGCCCCATTGTTGGTGTCAGAGGGAGGAATAGTGCTCCATTGTTGGTGTCAGAGGGAGGAATAGTGCCCCATTGTTGGTGTCAGTGGAAGGAATAGTACCCCATTGTTGGTGTCAGAGGGAGGAATAGTGCTCCATTGTTGGTGTCAGAGGGAGGAATAGTGCCCCATTGTTGGTGTCAGAGGGAGGAATAGTGCCCCATTGTTGGTGTCAGAGGGAGGAATAGTACCCCATTGTTGGTGTCAGAGGGAGGAATAGTGCCCCATTGTTGGTGTCTGTGGGAGGAATAGTACCCCATTGTTGGTGTCAGAGGGAGGAATAGTGCCCCATTGTTGGTGTCAGAGGGAGGAATAGTGCCCCATTGTTGGTGTCAGAGGGAGGAATAGTGCCCCATTGTTGGTGTCAGAGGGAGGAATAGTACCCCATTGTTGGTGTCAGAGGGAGGAATAGTGCCCCATTGTTGGTGTCTGTGGGAGGAATAGTGCCCCAAGGGCCAGATAAAGGGCCGCAGTTTGGAGACCCCTGCTCTGGGGTAAAAAGGTTTTGAAGGACTGCTCTAGGGATTCATTTCTGACTTTGGTGTAAAGTGTTATCGGGGACAATCGTTCGGATACGCCCCTCCCCCACACATACATGGACAGATCTAAAATGATGAGAATTGTCTGAAAATTCCTGAGAAGACGAAGAGCAATTTATAAGCCGGGACCTGAGAACAGAACTTCCTCCATGTAGACTGATCACCGCCTGGAAGGTCACAAAATGCTCCTCTTGGAAGACGTCCACGCCGAGGGTCTCGGACACCTTGAAGCTTCATCAAGGACCCTGATTAGCTGTCGCCAGGGTGACCGCGGGAGAGTGCGGGAATTAATGGACTCCGAATGGAGGAGGACAGTCTGTTTTCCTATAAGGCCCCAATAATGGAAACCTTCCTGAGTGCTCCGTCTATAAAAAGAAAATAATTAGACAATCCGAGCCGCTAATGAGATCAGCCGCAGCCGGCCCACTCCAGATCTACAAAGAGCCGGGAGAGAGTTCTTCGTCTGTCAATGATTCCGCCTTTCTCTGGGAGGTTTGAAGAAAGATTCAGCGTTCTGTAACAAAGAGACAGCGTAGCTGGGGAGACGTTCTACCGTGAAAGGGAGACGTCCCACCGTGAAAGGGAGACGTCCCACCGCGAAAGGGAGACGTTCCACCATGAAAGGGAGACGTTCCACCATGAAAGGGAGACGTTCCAACGTGAAAGGGAGACGTCCCACCGTAAAAGGGAGACGTCCCACCGTGAAAGGGAGACGTCCCACCGTGAAAGGGAGACGTCCCACCGTGAAAGGGAGACGTTCCACCGCGAAAGGGAGACGTCCCACCGCGAAAGGGAGACGTTCCACCGCGAAAGGGAGACGTTCCACCGCGAAAGGGAGACGTTCCACCGCGAAAGGGAGACGTTCCACCGTGAAAGGGAGACGTTCCACCGTGAAAGGGAGACGTTCCACCGTGAAAGGGAGACGTTCTACCGTGAAAGGGAGACGTTCTACCGTGAAAGGGAGACGTTCCACCGCGAAAGGGAGACGTTCCACCATAAAAGGCAAATGTTCCACCATGAAAGGGAGACGTTCCACCGCGAAAGGGAGACGTTCCACCGCGAAAGGGAGACGTTCCACCGCGAAAGGGAGACGTCCCACCGCGAAAGGGAGACGTTCCACCGTGAAAGGGAGACGTTCCCCCGTGAAAGGGAGACGTTCCCCCGTGAAAGGGAGACGTTCCCCCGTGAAAGGGAGACGTTCCACCGTGAAAGGGAGACGTTCCAACGTGAAAGGGAGACGTTCCCCCGTGAAAGGGAGACGTTCCACCTTGAAAGGGAGACGTTCCACCGTGAAAGGGAGACGTTCCACCGTGAAAGGGAGATAGACGTTCCACCGTGAAAGGGAGATGTTCCACCGTGAAAGGGAGACGTTCCACCATGAAAGGCAAATGTTCCACCATAAAAGGGAAATGTTCCCCCATAAAAGGGAGACGTTACACCATGAAAGGGAGATAGACGTTCCACCGCGAAAGGGAGACAGTCCACCGTGAAAGGGAGACGTTCCACCGTGAAATGGAGACGTTCCACCATAAAAGGGAAATGTTCCACCATAAAAGGGAGACGTTCCACCGCGAAAGGGAGACGGTCCACGGTGAAAGGGAGACGTTCCACCGCGAAAGGGAGACGGTCCACGGTGAAAGGGAGACGTTCCACAGCGAAAGGGAGACGGTCCACCGTGAAAGGGAGACGTTCCACCGTGAAAGGGAGACGTCCCACCGCGAAAGGGAGACGTTCCACCGTGAAAGGGAGACGTTCCACCGTGAAAGGGAGACGTTCCCCCGTGAAAGGGAGACGTTCCACCGTGAAAGGGAGACGTTCCACCGTGAAAGGGAGACGTTCCACCGTGAAAGGGAGACGTTCCACCGTGAAAGGGAGACGTTCCACCGTGAAAGGGAGACGTTCCACCTTGAAAGGGAGACGTTCCACCGTGAAAGGGAGACGTTCCACCGTGAAAGGGAGATAGACGTTCCACCGTGAAAGGGAGATGTTCCACCATGAAAGGCAGACGTTCCATCATGAAAGGCAGACGTTCCACCGCGAAAGGGAGACGTTCCACCGCGAAAGGGAGACGTTCCACCGCGAAAGGGAGACGTTCCACCATGAAAGGGAGACGTTCCACCTCGAAAGGGAGACGTTCCACCATGAAAGGGAAATGTTCCACCATAAAAGGGAAATGTTCCTGTGACAGGGGGTCACTTTGGAGCACAGGGTGAATGAAAACCCCAATATGGCCTATGATGGCCATATTCAAGCTGCACATACATTGTATCTAGATTGAATGTGTACTGTGAGGGGGGGTGTAATCATTGCGGTGAGGTGTTAAGGTTATTTGCATTCTATTGTCTATTATGAATTAAGTCTGCTACTGTGACAATGTGGATTGGAGCTGGTCAACCGTCTGGCTGCATATTATGAGATGTTGAAGTGTCTTCTGTGAGGAGGGGGGGGGGAAATCACCCCTCCTGCCTAAGACTGTTTATCAAAGGAGAAGTTTGAACACACCTGACCTGTATTACCATTGTCATTGGACAGTTTAACCTGCCCTGTTCCCCAAAGGATGGGAGGGGAGGGTTTTGAAGAGAAATGTGTTACCATGTGTTTTGAAAATAAAGTCATTCCCTGTTTTGGAACTTGAATACAGAGCGTTGTCTCGTATCTGGGGGGAGAACCATTCGTATGGGGTCTTATTCAGCTGGTTGGAGTGTCTGGTGGCTGTCGTGTGGTTGGAAAGGGAATATCCTAACGGTGTTAACCCCTTTCATACTTGGGGTGCCGTTACAATTGTTGGCAAGCAGTGGGATGATTCCACAGCCTATAAGGACAGCTACAAGGGGACACAGGACAATGGAAGCACAGTAGGGACGGCTAAAGCTCTCTTCCCTCAAGGACTTACTAGAGAACCGGGGCAGACCGGCTAACAACCTTAAAAAGAGGGACATTAATCGCAGAACGAGTCGAAATGGATGGAGCTGAAAGACCCAACATAACAGAAAGGCCCAGCGTAACAGACAGGACACCCGAAGAGGCAAGTTTTGATCCGGCTGTTAACATAAGACTGGCACATTATGGTCCTAACCCTACAGCGGAGATCATAGACCGAGTTATAGCGGCTGTGGATGCAAATTGGCTACAGAAAAGAGGTGCTGCAGCAGCAGAAGTCAGAGCAGCACCAACTGAAAGGAGAAAGATACATTTTGCTGCTTTTAAAAATGTCATTGAAACTGAAGGGGAGATTGATGGGTACCTTGCCGATTTTGAACGGCAATGTGCCCTACACCGGGTGCCCACAGAGGAATGGGTTACCATTTTGTCTGGGAAACTGTCCGGCCGGGCCAGTGAAGCTTTCAGGGCCATCCCAGACGAGGATATTATGAACTATGGACTGGTAAAAGAAGCACTTTTGGCCAGGTATGCTGTCACACCGGAGGCATATCGGAGGCGGTTCCGAGAGGCGAGCAAGCAGACTGGAGACTCGTATACCGAGTGGGCATGCCGCCTACACCGCACTGCATCCCACTGGGTCGCTGGATGCCAAGCAGAATCCGGGGAAGAGGTGCTGCAGGTGTTCCTACTGGAGCACTTCTTTGACAAACTGTCCCTGGAAGTCAGAGAGTGGGTCCGGGACCGAAAACCTTTCACCTTGCCTGAAGCAGCTCGCCTGGCGGACGAATACACAGATGCCCGCAAACTGGATAACCCTGTGGTCAAGACAACAGCTCAGGTGGATTATCGATCAGCGGCACCCCCTCCGGCTATCGCCTACCAACCACAGTCGTACCGCCCTACAGCACCACCTCCAGCGGCCACTTATCCTCAGCAGCCCAGGTTCAACTCCCAGGGCTACTCACAACCCATCAGGTGTTTCGGGTGTAAACAGCTAGGGCACAAAAAGCCAGACTGTCCATTGAATCCAGCCAGACAGTCCCAGTCATGGAGACAGCCAGCAAGGGGGAGCCCCCGCACATCCATGCCTGCGGTCCACTGCGTTGAGGAGGAAGAACATTGGGGTGTCCTGCACGAGGCTGATCCAATACAAGCAGCTAACCGGGACAACCGGCAGCAACACAGGCAGACTGTCTGGGTCAATGGAAAGGTAGCCAATGGCCTACGTGATACTGGTGCCACCCTGACCCTACTACAGAAGAACCTCATCCCAGATAGCCAACACACCGGAGACACTGTAGCCGTAAGAGTAGCGGGAGGCACCGTCTTCCGGCTACCCGTTGCCCGTGTTCACCTGGATTGGGGGGTTGGTTCGGGACACGTGAATGTGGAGGTGATGAAGGATTTGCCAGCGGATGTACTACTGGGGAATGATTTGGCCCCCCTCGTTTCTGCTTACGCCCCGATGGGCCCCGCTGAAGCCAACCCCGTGACTACCTGTGCCCAGACCCATGCTGCTAGAACCGGCCTGCTTGCGGCTGAGAACTGGGTAAGACTAACTTCCCCGACATGTACCTTAGATCAGGCTCAATATCACAGTCTAGAATTGGAATGTGACAAGTTAGCCAGGGAGAAATCGGAGATGCAACGACACTACGTCATGTATTATGAGATGTCCCATGGCTTGAACATTGAAATGCACAAACAGGCTGAAATTGTCAAAAGGTTAAATGGGATTTGCGCCCAGTTTTTACCTTACCTCTCCCAAGAGCATCAGCAACAAGTTTTGGGAGCCATTGAGAGAGCAAAGCAAGTGACTGTTCCAGAACTGAATTCCATTATTCGCCCTGCAACCTTACAACGTCACCATCAGCTACTGACCCGGTAAGCAAAATGGCCATGCTGATGGGTTGTCCAGGCATTAGAGGAATGGAACTATGGACTAACTTCGGAGTCAACCCGTCTGGGGTTTCCTCCTGTGTTAGTCTCCTGCCGAAAGGGGAGATGTGTGACAGGGGGTCACTTTGGAGCACAGGGTGAATGAAAACCCCAATATGGCCTATGATGGCCATATTCAAGCTGCACATACATTGTATCTAGATTGAATGTGTACTGTGAGGGGGGGTGTAATCATTGCGGTGAGGTGTTAAGGTTATTTGCATTCTATTGTCTATTATGAATTAAGTCTGCTACTGTGACAATGTGGATTGGAGCTGGTCAACCGTCTGGCTGCATATTATGAGATGTTGAAGTGTCTTCTGTGAGGAGGGGGGGGGGGGGAAATCACCCCTCCTGCCTAAGACTGTTTATCAAAGGAGAAGTTTGAACACACCTGACCTGTATTACCATTGTCATTGGACAGTTTAACCTGCCCTGTTCCCCAAAGGATGGGAGGGGAGGGTTTTGAAGAGAAATGTGTTACCATGTGTTTTGAAAATAAAGTCATTCCCTGTTTTGGAACTTGAATACAGAGCGTTGTCTCGTATCTGGGGGGAGAACCATTCGTATGGGGTCTTATTCAGCTGGTTGGAGTGTCTGGTGGCTGTCGTGTGGTTGGAAAGGGAATATCCTAACGGTGTTAACCCCTTTCATACTTGGGGTGCCGTTACAGTTCCCCCATAAAAGGGAGACGTTCCACCGCGAAAGGGAGACAGTCCACCGTGAAAGGGAGACGTTCCACCGCGAAAGGGAGACGTTCCACCATAAAAGGGAAATGTTCCACCATAAAAGGGAGACGTTACACCACGAAAGGGAGATAGACGTTCCACCGTGAAAGGGAGACGTTCCACCGTGAAAGGGAGACGTTTCACCGTAGAAGGGAGATGTTCCACCGTAAAAGGGAGACGTTCCACGGCGAAAGGGAGACGTTCCACCGCAGAAGGGAGACGTTCCACCGTGAAAGGGAGACGTTCCACCGTGAAAGGGAGACGTTCCACCGCGAAAGGGAGACGTTCCACGGCGAAAGGGAGACATTCCACCGTAGAAGGGAGATGTTCCACCATAAAAGGGAGACGTTCCACCGTAAAAGGGAAATGTTCCATCATAAAAGGGAGACGTTACACCACGAAAGGGAGATAGACGTTCCACCATGAAAGGGTGACGTTCCACCGTGAAAGGGAGATGTTCCACCGTGAAAAAAGGGAGATGTTACACCGTGAAAGATGCCATCCCGTCTGAAGGTCATCGGTGACCTGCATGGTGTCTCCTCGTAGTGGACTCTTCGTTCTCTTTTCTGCTCTAGAAAAGAGAACGACTAATTGCTCGGACTTTCCAACGTGCTGGAAAATCTCTGTGATGGGTCATTCTGAGGCTCACAAGTGCTTAAAGGCGAACCCTGCCCCCCCCCCCCTCTTAGCTATTGTGCAGAATTTTCCTCCATTCAGATACTCACCTTGCCCAGCAAATCCAGCGTTGTCCGGCTGCGATCCGCAGCTTAGGTGCCTTAGCCTGGGTCCCGTGCTGCCATCTTGGTCCACCTCCATCATCAGAAAATGGCTACCTCTTCTGGGTTCAGGCTGCCAGGTGCCCAGGATGAAGGCCTCTGTGAGCTCCTGCTGCTGCTCTAGGAGGCTGTGGGAGACAAATACATCATTGTTCCGTAGGCAGGAATGGCGATGGAGGGGATTGGAGAGATGGAGGTTTACATCGCACAGGCGGCGGGGGGGGAGGTAAAGTCCGCTTTAACTCCTGGTTTTCACAAGACATCTGTTGCATTGCTTGTGCTTATCTGGCTGCATATGATCCCTCAAGCAGCACTCCCTCATGGTTGGTTCATAAGGCAACACACGTTCTCAACGCGGGTTCTGTGGAACCTTAAACCTGGTACACACTACAGAAAAAAACTGACCGCTCTGGTCAGGAGCCGCTGTACTAACCATGCAAGGTTAGTACAGCGATCTGCCCCGATGAACTGTTGTGTTCTGGCGAGGACGCCCGACATACACACAGGACAGACCGACATACGCTTGGGCAGAATGCCGGCCGGGATTTTTTGTATCTGCAAATGTCTCCCGACATCCTGCCCGTGTATATGGGGCTTTAGGGTTCCTCCACAGGTGGCTAGGGGTTCCTTGAGCTGTGGCTGACTGGCCTCCCAAGTGAAGGTGTCTGCATAATTCCAGGCCCAACACCACTTGGTGGAGCTAGCATGACTCTAAGGGTAGCATTCTGACCACCACCAATCTAGGTGGCATTTGCCCATTGACCCCCCAATAGACTAATCTTAATAGGAGTTCTATGAGACCTGAAAATTATTTCAGGAACAGAGCATCTTACACCTAAGGCTTCCTCCAGAGGTGGCCAGGGGTTCCTTGAGCTGGGGCTGACTGACCTCCCATGTGATGGTGCCTGCATAGTTCCAAGCCCAACCAACAACACTTGGTAGAGCCAGCAGTATGACTGCAAGGGTGGCATTCTGACCACACTACCAATCTAAGCGACATTTGCACAATGACCCCCCGATGGACTAAACTTAGAAGGGGTTCCCTGAGACCTGAGAACGATTTCAAGGGTTCCTCTAGGATTAGAAGGTTGGGAAAGCCTGGACTAGGCAGAACAGAGCGTGTTAAACCTTAGGTTTCTTCCAGAGGTGTGGCTATCTGACCTCCCGTGTGATGGTGCCTGCATAATTCAAGGCCCAACACCACTTGGTAGAGCCAGCAGCATGGGTGGCATTCTGACCACTACCAATCTAAACAGCATTTGCCCAATAACCTCCAATGGACCAATTATAGTAGGGGTTCCGTAAGGCCTGAAAATTATATCAAGGGTTCCTCTGGGGTAATAAGGTTGGGAAAGCCTGGACTAGGCAGGAACAGAGTGTCCTAAACCTTAGGCTTCCTCCAGAGGTGGCCAGGGGTTCCTTGAGCTGGGGCTGACTGACCTCCCATGTGATGGTGCCTGCATAGTTCCAAGCCCAACACCACTTGGTGGAGCCAGCAGCATGGGTGGCATTCTGACCACTACCAATCTAGGCGGGAATTGCCCAATGACCCCCAATGAACTAATTTTAGTAGGGGTTCCCTGAGACCTGAAAATTATTTCAAGGGTTCCTTCGGGGTTATAAGATGGAAAAGCCTGGACTATATTATGTGCAGGAACAGAGCATCTTACACCTAAGGCTTCCTCCAGAGGTGGCCAGGGGTTCCTTGAGCTGGGGCTGAATGACCTCCCATGTGATGGTGCCTGCATAGTTCCAAGCCCAACCAACAACACTTGGTAGAGCCAGCAGTATGACTGCAAGGGTGGCATTCTGACCACACTACCAATCTAAGCGACATTTGCACAATGACCCCCTGATGGACTAAACTTAGAAGGGGTTCCCTGAGACCTGAGAACGATTTCAAGGGTTCCTCTAGGATTAGAAGGATGGGAAAGCCTGGACTAGGCAGAACAGAGCATGTTAAACCTTAGGTTTCTTCCAGAGGTGTGGCTATCTGACCTCCCGTGTGATGGTGCCTGCATAATTCAAGGCCCAACACCACTTGGTAGAGCCAGCAGCATGGGTGGCATTCTGACCACTACCAATCTAAACAGCATTTGCCCAATAACCTACAATGGACCAATTATAGTAGGGGTTCCGTAAGGCCTGAAAATTATATCAAGGGTTCCTCTGGGGTAATAAGGTTGGGAAAGCCTGGACTAGACTATGTTCAGGAACAGAGCGTCTCACACCTTGGGCTTCCTCCAGAGGTGGCTAGGGGTTCCTTGAGCTGTGGCTAACTGACCTCCCATGTGATGTGCCACCATAGTTCCAGGGGCTGGTAGAGCTAGGAGCATGAAAGCAAGGGTGGCATTCTGACCACCACTACCAATCTAGGTGCCTGCATAGTTCCAGGCCCAACACCATTTGGTAGAGCCAGCAGTATGGGTGGCATTCTGACCACTACCAATCTAAGCTGCATTTGCCCAATGACCTCCAACGGACTAATTATAGTAGGGGCTCCGTAAGGCCTGAAAGATATTTCAAGGGTTCCTCTGGGCTTATAAGGTTGGGAAAGCCTGGATTAGGCGGGAACAGAGTGTCCTCCAGAGGTGGCCAAGAGTTCCTTGACCTGTTTCTGGCTGACCTCCCATGTGATGTGCCACCATAGTTCCAGGGGCTAGTAGAGCTAGGAGCATGAATGCAAGGGTGGAACTCTGACCACCACTACCAATCTAGGTGCCTGCATAGTTCCAGGCCCAACACCATTTGGTAGAGCCAGCAGTATGGGTGGCATTCTGACCACTACCAATCTAAGCTGCATTTGCCCAATGACCTCCAACGGACTAATTATAGTAGGGGGTTCCGTAAGGCCTGAAAGATATTTCAAGGGTTCCTCTGGGCTTATAAGGTTGGGAAAGCCTGGACTAGGCAGAACCAGAGTGTCCTAAACCTTAGGCTTCCTCCAGAGGTGGCCAGGGGTTCCTTGAGCTGAGGCTGACTGGCCTCCCCACTACCAAGCTAGGTGCCTGCATAGTTCCAGGCCCAACACTATTTGGTAGAGCCAGCAGTATGGGTGGCATTCTGACCACTACCTATCTAAGCTGCGTTTGCCCAATAACCTCCAACGGACTAATTATAGTAGGGGTTCCGTAAGGCCTGAAAGATATTTCAATGGTTCCTCTGGGGTTATAAGGTTGGGAAAGCCTGGATTAGGCAGGAACACAGGTGGCCAAGAGTTCCTTGACCTGTGGCTGGCTGACCTGCCATGTGATGGTGCCTGCATAGTTTCAGGTCCAAGACCAGCCCACAGCATGACTGCCAGGATGGCATTCTGGCCACCACCAACCAATCTAATGCCGTGTACACACGGTCCGACTTTCCAACTGGGAAAGCCTCCGTCGGAATTTCCGATGGAAAAATAGAGAACCCTGCTCTCTATCTAAGTCCGTCGGAAATTCCGACAGAAACAGTCCGATGGGGCGTACACACGGTCGGAATATCCGACCAAAAGCTCCCATCTGACTTTTTCTGTCGGAAATTCCGACCGCGTGTACGCGGCATAAAGTAAGTGGCATTTGCCCAATAACCTCAAATGGACTAATATGGAACCCCTACTTATAAGGCATGGAAATTATTTCAAGGGTTTCTCCGGGGGCTATAAGATTGGGAAAGCCTGGACTAGACTATGTGCAGGAACAGGAGTCTTACATCTTAGGCTTCCTCCAGAGGTTGTTGGGGGGGTTCCTTCACTTCTATACAATCGGACTGACCCTTGTAGAACCAGATTGTAACAACCGTTTTCTCTTTGCGCTCATTGCGAGTAAACGTCTGACCGGTGGTATCAAAAAACCCCAGAATTTAATGGCAGAGACCAGCTGGGTCGTTCCCGTAGGATTCTTGCGTCCGTAGTTACCGTCTTTTTCCATCACATACAATTACGGATACAATGTATTCCGCTCTTCGCGCTTTGTGCTTAGCTGCAGGAAAAGTAACAACTCCGAATCTCAGCCGTCATTTTCTTGGACACATCAAAGATTCGCTCGGTCAGGACGGTATTCGCGGCTCCCTTTAATCACAAACCCCCCAACCCCTTCCCTCCCCCCCCCTTTCTGTTCAGCTATGGAAGCAGCTTACAGATTCTGCCTAATTGATATTTGGTTTCTTTGGCTACATTGTTAACGAGCTCAGGTGCAGATTATTAATTAATTCCCAGCAGCTCAGAGCTCCGTGTAATCCCTTCAAATAAAAAAAACCCTATCGCCTGGACAGTCGGTGGCCAAAAATGCCACGTTGTCCAATCCCGGGCTCTCATCACTGGCGCCAAACATCAGGACGCGGTCCAGGCGGGATCGCGCTCTGCGTTACCATTTAAGACCCATTTAGATCCGACGAGTGAGCGGAAAGGTGCGTCTGGTCACGTGTCGCCGTGCGTTATTGACCTGCGTTTCCAAGGTGTTTGGTGTGGATAGAGTGACGCCGCCGTTGACCGCGGTGTATGAATTACGGGTCTAAAATATTTAAATGCATTTTCATGTGTGGTCATTGAATACAAGGCGTCTCCCGACGCGTTTAGAAACATAGAAAAGTGATGGCGGAAATAAGACCAAGTGGCCCACCGAGTCTGCCCAATTTTTTATCATTTTTTTTTTTTTTTAACATGTTTTGTATTTTTTGTTATTTTATTTTTTAATGCAGAAAAAGATGAATATGTTGTATTTTTCAAAATGCACAGGAACAAGTGATATTCAAAAATAAATGATAAGATATGTATAATACATTTTAAATAAAAAAATCTATCTATCCATAAAATATATATACATATGTAATATGTATAAAATAATAAATCATGGATATTTGAAATAATAATAATAAAAAATATATATATAAATCTATAATATATTAAAAAAATTAGACACACATTTTTAATTTATTTCCTTTTTTACTGAAAAAAATTATTTTTTTTTTTATATTTATAAAAATTATATATATAAATATATCTCTATATCTCTCTCTCTCTCTCTCTCTCTCTCTATATATATATATATATATATATATATAGATGTATCAATATACAGTGTATATATACACTGCACACTTGTTTCTTGTTCAAATGTGTTCATTTTTCAAGTCCCGTAAGTGTATATATAGAATTATAAACTTTTTTTTTTTTTTTTACATGTTTTGTATATTTTGCTTTTGTTTGTTTTTTTGTCTTATCTTTTTCTGCATAAATAAATAAATAAATTGTATTTTTCAAAAAAATATATAATTTATTTATAAATTATAAATGTTTTATATATTTTGTTTTTGTTTGTCTTTTGTTTTTTTAATGCAAAAAAGATGAATATTGTAAATAAAAAAAAATAAAAAATCTATCCATCCATAAAATATATATATGCATATGTATAAAATAATAAATCATGGATATTTAAAATAAAAATAAAATAAATATATAAATAAATATACACACACACGCACACATTTTTAACTTATTTATTTTATTATATATAATAATTTATATATTACAATATAAAGTGTATATATATAAACTGCACACTTGTTTCTTGTTCAAATGTGTTCACTTTAAAAAAAAAAAAAATCTATCTATCCATAATATAATATATATATATATATATATATATAAAATAATAAATCATGGTTAATTTAAATAAATAAATATATATATATATATATATATATATATATATATATTTATATTTATTTATATACACACACACATTTTTAATTTATTTATTTTCTACTGAAAAAATTTGATTTTTTTTATATTTATAAAAATTATATATATAAATATATCTATATCTATATATATATATTAGATGTATCAATATACAGTGTATATATACACTGCACACTTGTTTCTTGTTCAAATGTGTTCATTTTTCAAGTCCCGTAAGTGTATATATAAAATTATAAACCTTTTTTTTTTTTTTTCATGTTTTGTATATTTTGCTTTTGTTTGTTTTTTTGTCTTATCTTTTTCTGCATTAAAAAAAAAATGTTGTATTTTTCAAAAATAAATTATAATTTATTTATAAATTATAAATGTTTTATATATTTTGTTTTTGTTTGTCTTTTGTTTTTTTAATGCAAAAAAGATGAATATTGTAAATAAAAAAAATTTAAAATCTATCCATCCATAAAATATATATATGCATATGTATAAAATAATAAATCATGTATAATTAAAATAAAAATAAAATAAATATATATATATATATATATATACACACGCACACATTTTTAACTTATTTATTTTATTATATATAATAATTTATATATTACAATATACAGTGTATATATATATAAACTGCACACTTGTTTCTTGTTCAAATGTGTTCACTTTAAAAAAAAAAAATCTATCTATCCATAATATAATATATATATATATATATATATGTAGCGGGGTCCTCAAATTGATGGGATACACCTGGGCAATAGTGTGACCCAGGTGTATAATTGTGTTAGGATTCAGACCCCTTTTTGTTTCGTGGAGGATTGGAGGATGTAATATTCTCCTTTGCCTGTGGGTGGCGAGGTACCCACAGGCTTCAGGTAGAATCATCCCCTGCAGTGCTCCCTGTTTGGTCTCTTCCCGGAGATGGTATGGCTGGGGCGGGGAACCCGCCGGGCCGTTGAAGGGAGGAGATAAAAGGGGGAGACGCCCTGACCACGAGGTGGTCGTCGTCGTTGTCGTTTTGCGGAGAAGGAGGTCCTCGGAGGAGGAGGGCTGCGGCCCGCACCCAGGCACCTTAGGCCTGGGTGCTGAAGATCCAGGAGTCTGGTCCAGGCGCCCATGGCCTGGTCCGGAGTCATGTTGGCGTCCATCCCAGGCACCTTCAGCCTGGGGTGAGGTACTATCGAGGAGGCCTGGGGCCCAGTACCTTCGACTGGGTCCCGCTAGGGTGGACTGTCCGAGGGTCCCTGAGCGGAGGGACTCGTACCTGAGGTGAGGAGGCCGGGGAGGTTACCCACTGGAGACCCGGAGCAGCACCAACCCGGTGACAGTGGGCCTCTGGGAACTCTCTTGGGAGGGCACATCCCCCTGATAGGGGCCACAGCGCATCGAAGAGGGCTCCATTGCTGTTCATAGGGGTTGCTGGAAGAGACCCCATCCTTCCTGTTCTGTAACAGCCGGATTGGCTTAGGCGCCGCTGGTCATAGTACAGTGGCATAGAACTGAAACTTTAGGAAGTGCCTTGATCTGCTCGCCCCACCGTTGGCAAGGTTATAGGTCCCAACCAGTTTGCTGCAAAAGAACTGTTTATTGTGCTTTGCGTATTGGAGTGTCAAATAAACAAGTGTTGGACCTTTCTTCGGTGTGTGAACTCCAGTTACTGGAAGCAAAGGGGAGGCTGGTGAGCTTGCAATTACAGACTCAGTGCATTCACAGAACACACCGGCCCGAGGAAACATCAGGAAGTGGCCTTCACCTCCCTATTACAATGGGGAGGACATGGGCCGTAGCGCATCTCACTCTCACAACCCAGGAACCCCCTAGACATGAGTTGGCGTGTAACCGATAAAGATGGAGAGAGAGTGAGGCCGCTACACGTGGGGGCTCGTGAGTCCGGGATAGAGTGTGTTCTAGAGATGGACTTGAGAATGTCTACATTTGAACTTTGCTGCCCAGAGGAGTTCCGAGCAGATCGGCCATATTACTGGCCAAAGTGCGTCCCTGCTCGGAGTTGTGGAAATGACCCTAACAAGGGAAAGGCCCATGCGGAAAAAGGGAGAGGTCCAGCCGTGTGACGTACTGCACGTGGGGACTGTTAACGCACTGCGCCACGAGGCACCCCATGGCGACATCGTTCGTGGGCGGAGTCAAGAAGAAGCCCGCGAAAATGTACAGCTCATGGGAGGAGTCTGGCCAAGTGTGGGGATACACGTGGAGACTCCGGCGCGGGGTCAGTGCATGATGGAGCAGCAGATAGTCGGGATGACCTCAAGTGCCCCGTGGATTATGGTTCCTCACCCCACGAGAATGACTTCCTTTGCTGCCCCCATCACAGACACGGGGATAAGACTTAGGCCCCGAGGGCGGTTGGCTCTGTACACTTGCAGAGACACGGAGGCCCTCGGTGTGATCTGTCCCGGCTGCTCGGGACTGGTGGTCACCCTGAAGCCATTCGGGCGATGTGAGGAGTGCAGAGAATTCCTTTTTGAGGTCGAGTCGTCCACAGCAAGGCCCCGGGCCCTTCGCCTCAACCACCTCACGGGTACCGCTACTCCGGAAGGGGAGATCAAGGCCTCTGTCGAGGTTCCCGTGCGCGCTGACCAGGGCGATGGACTGCCCAACAGAGAAAAATCCGGGGATGCTGCCTCGGTCGCCACAAGTTCTCTGCTCCCACCCCCGAAGAGGAAAGTTGGCCTAGTACAGGCATCCTATGGACGTGGTCGAGCTTCACCCCACTGCTTGCCTGGCCTGGATGGCGCCGGTCGAGAAGGAAGTCCCGGACATCCCAGTCTACAAGGGTCAGGTGAGCCAGGGGCTGGGACTGTGGTGGTGGTTGGAGGTGTCGGGGGCCCATTGGAGGTGGAGCCCCCCGGGGAGGTTGATTCTGTGTCCACCGGAAGATATCTGCCTGCGGAGATGTATGACACCTCCGACCTAGAGTCGCTGTCTGATTGCGGAGATGATGGCGAGATAGACGAACTGTTCAGCCGCAAGGGCTGGGATAGAGTGCCACTTCTTGCTTCCCGTGCGGTACGGGATTCACCTATGTACACAGGAGACAGCACGCCTCGGGTGGAAGACCCGCAGCTTACGAGGGAACCTACCCCTCCACCTGTGTCCTCAGCTACTGTTACCTCACCTACTTTGGTTGTGGGGACACCCCGCGCTTCTCTGAGAGCGCCGAAAGTCATTTCCAGGGAGCTGGTAAAGGTACCTCGGCATCCGGAAGCTATTGTGCTGCCTGGAACTGGAGAGAGAGCCACTATGCCACCTTTGGCCCGCTTGCAGAGACTGTTTTGCCACAAAGTAGCTCGGGAATATGGGTGGGAGTACCCGTATCTGCCCCGGGACTTGCTGTTTGAGGTGGAAGTCTGGAGAGCAAGATGGTATGACGAGTTTGTGTGGGACAAGTTGAAGGTGCCTCATGCTCGCAGGTACCTGGAATGTGTGCCGGCAGTGTCTAAGAGGTTTGAGGACTGCAAAGCTGAATGGAAATTGGGGCGCCATATCCATGCTGACAAGATAGTCATTTGCAGAAGAGAAGGAGAAGATGTCGAGTATTCGATAGAGGCATTTGACAAACACCTGAAACCCCTGTACCTGCCGGATCCAAAGTTTTACTTATAGGAGAAAAGAACTCCTGTTTATTTCTTTTGTGCACTTGAACTTTCTGGAAGAGCCATTCCCAGACACCCAGGACTGTGCCCTGCTTTTGTTTTTGTTTGGGCTTTTCTTTTTCTCGTTGGAGACTTGGGGACTGTTGTGTTTTCGTGTTTCCCCTTTTCTTCATGTGCCAAAGGCAAGGACATTTGGGAATAGTGGCAGAGTAGGGAAAAGCTGGAAGAACGAAGATTCGTTGAGTGTCATGACCGCGGCACTGTCACCAGGTGGCAGTGTTGCGCAACAAATGTCTGAAAATGTTTCACACACACATCACCTTGCTTGTTGGAGCGAGTGGGTCTCTCGGCTGACGGGCCCACTCATCCCAAATGACACGAAATTATGTTAGGATGTTGTTTTTCTTTCCCCTGCAGGAGAATCGTCAGTCAAGATCATTGAGAGTGGGTGGCTCTTAGACAGTGTGGGAGAGGGGTTGCGATTATGCAGATGTTAAAAATGTTGTATGACATAAGTTGTTTTATATGTTCCCCATTCCCTGAGCAGGTCTTGGCACTTGGGAAAAATTTTTTTTAGAGGAATTGCTTCAGGGGTTTCACTCCATGCCACCACTTTATGGGAGGTATGGGTGTGCACCTGACGCTGGGGACCAGCGTCAAATTACAGGGGGGAGTGTGTAGCGGGGTCCTCAAATTGATGGGATACACCTGGGCAATAGTGTGACCCAGGTGTATAATTGTGTTAGGATTCAGACCCCTTTTTGTTTCGTGGAGGATTGGAGGATGTAATATTCTCCTTTGCCTGTGGGTGGCGAGGTACCCACAGGCTTCAGGTAGAATCATCCCCTGCAGTGCTCCCTGTTTGGTCTCTTCCCGGAGATGGTATGGCTGGGGCGGGGAACCCGCCGGGCCGTTGAAGGGAGGAGATAAAAGGGGGAGACGCCCTGACCACGAGGTGGTCGTCGTCGTTGTCGTTTTGCGGAGAAGGAGGTCCTCGGAGGAGGAGGGCTGCGGCCCGCACCCAGGCACCTTAGGCCTGGGTGCTGAAGATCCAGGAGTCTGGTCCAGGCGCCCATGGCCTGGTCCGGAGTCATGTTGGCGTCCATCCCAGGCACCTTCAGCCTGGGGTGAGGTACTATCGAGGAGGCCTGGGGCCCAGTACCTTTGACTGGGTCCCGCTAGGGTGGACTGTCCGAGGGTCCCTGAGCGGAGGGACTCGTACCTGAGGTGAGGAGGCCGGGGAGGTTACCCACTGGAGACCCGGAGCAGCACCAACCCGGTGACAGTGGGCCTCTGGGAACTCTCTTGGGAGGGCACATCCCCCTGATAGGGGCCACAGCGCATCGAAGAGGGCTCCATTGCTGTTCATAGGGGTTGCTGGAAGAGACCCCATCCTTCCTGTTCTGTAACAGCCGGATTGGCTTAGGCGCCGCTGGTCATAGTACAGTGGCATAGAACTGAAACTTTAGGAAGTGCCTTGATCTGCTCGCCCCACCGTTGGCAAGGTTATAGGTCCCAACCAGTTTGCTGCAAAAGAACTGTTTATTGTGCTTTGCGTATTGGAGTGTCAAATAAACAAGTGTTGGACCTTTCTCCGGTGTGTGAACTCCAGTTACTGGAAACAAAGGGGAGGCTGGTGAGCTTGCAATTACAGACTCAGTGCATTCACAGAACACACCGGCCCGAGGAAACATCAGGAAGTGGCCTTCACCTCCCTACTACAATGGGGAGGACATGGGCCGTGGCGCATCTCACTCTCACAACCCAGGAACCCCTAGACATGAGTTGGCGTGTAACCGATAAAGATGGAGAGAGAGTGAGGCCGCTACATATATATATATATATATATATATATATATAAAATAATAAATCATAGTTAATTAAAATAAATATATATTTTTATTTATTTATATACACACACACATTTTTAATTTATTTATTTTTTACTGAAAAAAATTGATTGTTTTAAATATTTATTATATATACACTGCACACTTGTTTCTTGTTCAAATGTGTTCACTTTTCAAGTCCCGTAAGTGTATATATAAAATTATAAACTTTTTTTTTTTTTTTTACATGTTTTGTATATTTACCTTTTGTTTTGTTTTTTGTCTTATCTTTTTCTGCATTAAAAAAAAAATGTTGTATTTTTCAAAAATAAATTATAATATATAAACATCAACACTGCGCGTGCGCAAGATCCAGCGCTGAATGCCAGGAGAGAGGCATTCACCTCTACCCGGAAGGATATGCTTGTGGGCTTCAAGATGCCCACAAGCAAAATGGCAAAAGCAGGAAGAGGTTTATAAACTTTTTTTACCGCAAAACGGACGGGGGGTGTTTTAAAGAGCCGCAGACGTGAGTAATTACATTGCTAAGGTTTTTACATAGAATGAATATAAAAAAAAAAAAAAAAAGGATGCACCGCAGAACCTCCGCTTTAAGGAAACCCCTTCACTGTGAATAGGCCGGTCAAAGCACCTCAATTCACGAAAACTGCACCGAAAACACACGGAGGGTTCCAATCCCCGGGACCTAGGAGAAGCCACGGGGTTATTCAGCCTCAAGACTCCGCCCATCAGTTGTAGACGGAGCGATGAGTGATGGCCGATCGGAGGACGGAGGATTAACCATCTTCAATAGACATCAAGTATTTAAAGCGGGAATTACGGAGATCAATTAGCAGGAGGAGGAATCGATGGCAGAGATCTGTATTTACACATTCTATTGTCTGCCGGAGATCCCGATCTATACCGGTAATACAGTGCCGGGACTTCCTACACACCGTGTGTCCCCAACCCAACTCCGGAATCCTCCCTCCATCCTCCGGGTGTACAGGCTCCTCCCCCTGGACTAAAATCCTCCCTCCATCCTCCAGGTGTACAGGCCCCTCCCCCTGGACTAAAATCCTCCCTCCATCCTCCAGGTGTACAGGCTCCTCCCCCTGGACTGAAGTCTTCTGAGGGTACAGGCTCCTCCCCCTGGACTGAAATCCTCCGGGTGAACAGGCCCCTCCCCCTGGACTAAAATCCCCCCTCCATCCTCCGAGTGTACAGGCCCCTCCCCCTGCACTGAAATCCTCCCTCCATCCTCCGGGTGTACAGGCCCCTCCCCCTGGACTAAAATCCTCTGAGGGTACAGGCTCCTCCCCCTGGACTGAAATCCTCTAGGTGTACAGGCTCCTCCCCTGGACTGAAATCCTCTGAGGGTACAGGCTCCTCCCCCTGGACTGAAATCCTCCCTCCATCCTCCGGGTGTACAGGCCCCTCCCCCTGGACTGAAATCCTCCCTCCATCCTCCGGGTATACAGGCCCCTCCCCCTGAACTGAAATCCTCCGGGTGTACAGGCCCCTCCCCCTGGACTGAAATCCTCCGGGTGTACAGGCCCCTCCCCCTGGACTAAAATCCCCCCTCCAGGTGTACAGGCCCCTCCCCCTGGACTGAAATCCTCCCTCCATCCTCCGAGTGTACTGGCCCCTCCCCCTGGACTGAAATCCTCCGGGTGTACAGGCCCCTCCCCCTGGACTGAAATCCTCCCTCCATCCTCCGGGTGTACAGGCCCCTCCCCCTGGACTGAAATCCTCCCTCCATCCTCCGGGTGTACAGGCCCCTCCCCCTGAACTGAAATCCTCCGGGTGTACAGGCCCCTCCCCCTGTACTGAAATCCTCCGGGTGTACAGGCCCCTCCCCCTGGACTAAAATCCCCCCTCCAGGTGTACAGGCCCCTCCCCCTGGACTAAAATCCCCCCTCCATCCTCCAGGTGTACAGGCCCCTCCCCCTGGACTAAAATCCTCCATCCTCCGAGTGTACAGGCCCCTCCCCCTGCACTGAAATCCTCCCTCCATCCTCCGGGTGTACAGGCCCCTCCCCCTGGACTAAAATCCTCTGAGGGTACAGGCTCCTCCCCCTGGACTGAAATCCTCCAGGTGTACAGGCTCCTCCCCTGGTCTGAAATCCTCTGAGGGTACAGGCTCCTCCCCCTGGACTGAAATCCTCTGTGTGCACAGGCCCCTCCCCCTGGACTAAAATCCCCCTCCATCCTCCGAGTGTACAGGCCCCTCCCCCTGGACTGAAATCCTCCTTCCATCCTCCGGGTGTACTGGCCCCTCCCCCTGGACTGAAATCCTCCGGGTGTACAGGCCCCTCCCCCTGGACTGAAATCCTCCCTCCATCCTCCGGGTGTACAGGCCCCTCCCCCTGGACTGAAATCCTCCCTCCATCCTCCGGGTGTACAGGCCCCTCCCCCTGGACTGAAATCCTCCCTCCATCCTCCGGGTGTACAGGCCCCTCCCCCTGCACTGAAATCCTCCCTCCATCCTCCGGGTGTACAGGCCCCTCCCCCTGGACTAAAATCCTCTGAGGGTACAGGCTCCTCCCCGTGGACTGAAATCCTCCAGGTGTACAGGCTCCTCCCCTGGACTGAAATCCTCTGAGGGTACAGGCTCCACCCCCTGGACTGAAATCCTCTGTGTGCACAGGCCCCTCCCCCTGGACTAAAATCCCCCTCCATCCTCCGAGTGTACAGGCCCCTCCCCCTGGACTGAAATCCTCCCTCCATCCTCCGGGTGTACTGGCCCCTCCCCCTGGACTGAAATCCTCCGGGTGTACAGGCCCCTCCCCCTGGACTGAAATCCTCCCTCCATCCTCCGGGTGTACAGGCCCCTCCCCCTGGACTGAAATCCTCCGGGTGTACAGGCCCCTCCCCCTGGACTGAAATCCTCCGGGTGTACAGGCCCCTCCCCCTGGACTGAAATCCTCCGGGTGTACAGGCCCCTCCCCCTGGACTAAAATCCCCCCTCCAGGTGTACAGGACCCTCCCCCTGGACTAAAATCCCCCCTCCATCCTCCAGGTGTACAGGCCCCTCCCCCTGGACTAAAATCCCCCCTCTATCCTCCGAGTGTACAGGCCCCTCCCCCTGCACTGAAATCCTCCGGGTGTACAGGCCCCTCCCCCTGGACTAAAATCCTCTGAGGGTACAGGCTCCTCCCCCTGGACTGAAATCCTCCAGGTGTACAGGCTCCTCCCCTGGACTGAAATCCTCTGAGGGTACAGGCTCCTCCCCCTGGACTGAAATCCTCCGTGTGCACAGGCCCCTCCCCCTGGACTAAAATCCCCCTCCATCCTCCGAGTGTACAGGCCCCTCCCCCTGGACTAAAATCCTCCCTCCATCCTCCGGGTGTACTGGCCCCTCCCCCTGGACTGAAATCCTCTGGGTGTACAGGCCCCTACCCCTGGACTGAAGTCCTTCCTCCATCCTCCGGGTGTACAGGCCCCTCCCCCTGGACTGAAATCCTCCCTCCATCCTCCGGGTGTACAGGCCCCTCCCCCTGGACTGAAATCCTCCGGGTGTACAGGCCCCTCCCCCTGGACTGAAATCCTCCGGGTGTACAGGCCCCTCCCCCTGGACTAAAATCCCCCCTCCAGGTGTACAGGCCCCTCCCCCTGGACTAAAATCCCCCCTCCATCCTCCAGGTGTACAGGCCCCTCCCCCTGGACTAAAATCCTCCCTCCATCCTCCGAGTGTACAGGCCCCTCCCCCTGGACTAAAATCCCCCCTCCATCCTCTGGGTGTACAGGCCCCTCCCCCTGGACTAAAATCCCCCCTCCATCCTCCGGGTGTACAGGCCCCTCCCCCTGGACTGAAATCCCCCCTCCATCCTCCGGGTGTACAGGCCCCTCCCCCTGGACTAAAATCCCCCCTCCAGGTGTACAGGCCCCTCCCCCTGGACTAAAATCCCCCCTCCATCCTCTGGGTGTACAGGCCCCTCCCCTGGACTAAAATCCCCCCTCCATCCTCTGGGTGTACAGGCCCCTCCCCCTGGACTAAAATCCCCCCTCCAGGTGTACAGGCCCCTCCCCCTGGACTAAAATCCCCCCTCCATCCTCTGGGTGTACAGGCCCCTCCCCCTGGACTAAAATCCCCCCTCCATCCTCCAGGTGTACAGGCCCCTCCCCCTTGACTAATATCCTCCCTCCATCCTCCGAGTGTACAGGCCCCTCCCCCTGGACTAAAATCCTCCCTCCATCCTCCGAGTGTACAGGCCCCTCCCCCTGGACTAAAATCCCCCCTCCATCCTCCGGGTGTACAGGCCCCTCCCCCTGGACTGAAATGGCTTCCTCTGATTTCACCGCACACTGTGAGCTTCTCACCATGTGCATTAGAAGCTGCAGCAAATCAGATAGAGCCCTGCCCCATTTCCTGGCTGAAGGTCGCGCAGCCCCTTCCATTTATTGGATGTCAGTCCAATCATGTGTGGGCGTTTCCTATGCAAATGCAGCCTGCTTAGGGACTGATATCCGCCCATCAAGGCATTTTGATATTTGCATAACTCCTCCCACTGCTTGCATCAGGGCTCAGGGTTCTTCCTTTTTATTTATTTATTGGATTTCAGTTCTTCCAATCGTGGAGGCGCAGTATCGAATGTGGGCGTTACCTATGCAAATACACGCCCACTCCTCCAAACTGCTACCCACCCGTTAAGGTATTTTGATATTTGCAAGACTCCTCCCTCTACCTGCATCAGGATTGATGGATCGCCCTATTTATTCATTGCATTTCAGTTCTTCCAATCATGGAGGCTTAGCATCACATGTGGGCGTTACCTATGCAAATAAATGCCCACTCCTCCGGACTGATATCCGCCCATTAAGTTCAGTTCTTCCAATCATGGAGGCTCAGTATTGAATGTGGGCGTTACCTATACAAATACATAGTCTGCCTAGGAACGCACACTCATGCAGACTCATACCCTCCCATCAAGGTGTTTTGATATTTGCATAACTCCTCCCACTGCTTGCATCAGGACTGAGGGCTCTGGAGAGGAGTACTAAGGAAGGGGGCGGTGATGTTTTCAGGAAGCCCCTCCCACCAGCCATGATCTGCCTGCGTTGCACAGAGAAGCGCAGAGGCCCAGTGATGACATCAGAGATAAAGGAAAACGGGTTTTATTTAAAACATTTATTAACATGTTGATGACGGGGGAGGGGGAACCAGGGGAGGCAAAATAAGAACAAATGAAACTTTATTATTTTGCGGTGGTGCATCCGTAGTGTGGAGAGCAGCCAATCAGATTCAGGTATTATCAGTAATCCGGATTTACAGATCTGTCCACATCCGCAGCAAAACGCTCGTTACGTAGAGTTCAGAGGTCACACAGTACAGATGTAAACGGGTCTAAGGGGCGGGTGTTACTCTGGGTGCCCCTCCCCCATAGCGAGCGTTATATTGTACATCAGACGCCTCCTCTGGTTGGGATCGGCTCATCTTCTCCCGGATCATCGGTGACAACATCGGCTCCGTGAAATAATCTGAAAAACAAAATAATTGGTCATTGATTGTGCTCCGCCCAAACCCCGCCCCCTGCCAACGTGGACCCGTCACTCACTTTACAGGTCTGCATGAAAAAAATTCCCAACATGTCATAATAAAATCAAGGACTCGAGTCCTGACTCTGTTCAGGCTGAGATGATGTCATCAGTCTGCTGCAGGCAGGAGGAGGCATTTCCTCAGTCTCCCCTCCCCCCAGTGATCAGACTGTACATTGTAACGTTGTAGAAGAAGGAGGAAGCATTTCCTCAGTCTCCCCTCCCCCAGTGATCAGACTGTACATTGTAACTTTGTAAAAGGAGGAGGAGTCATTTCCTCAGTCTCCCCTCCCCCAGTGATCAGACTGTACATTGTAACTTTGTAGAAGGAGGAGGAAGCATTTCCTCAGTCTCCCCTCCCCCAGCGATCAGACTGTATATTGTAACTTTGTAGAAGGAGGAGGAGGAGGCATTTCCTCAGTCTCCCCTCCCCCCCAGTGATCAGACTGTATATTGTAACTTTGTAGAAGGAGGAGGAGGAGGCGTGTCCTCAGTCTCCCCTCCCCCAGTGATCAGACTGTACATTGTAACTTTGTAGGAGGAGGAGGCGTGTCCTCAGTCTCCCCTCCCCCAGTGATCAGGCTGTACATTGTAACTTTGTAGCCGGTCAGATGGTGAGAGGCTCCCGGTTATAGACATATATGACTGTTGGCCGTCATGCAATGTGGATACAATGGGTGAGGGGCGCCCTGTGGTGGAGACGGGTGAAGATGGAGTAATGGGACTATTACCCCCCATGCCTGGCTCACACGGGGTTAATGCCTCCTTGTACCGGCACTGACGGGTGGGGGGGAGGCGGAGGTGAATGCCGCCTGGACTCTGGCACTTGCGGGGTTACTGCCAGCTGCTCTCCGGTACAGCTGGGGTTAACGTTGGGTGCTGGGAAAGGCGCTCTCTTCTCGCTCCCGTCGCCATGGTAACAGGTGCCTGTGCGTTCCCGTATAACCGCATTACATGCCTATAATATGATTTAATAAGGGGCCCCTATTGGATCTTCTAGGGCCGTCTGGTTCCTGTCAGCAGGCGCAGCTCGTCACCAGCTGGAGTCGCCGTCGGTCGGGGGAGGGGGGGTCCGATACGGCTCGAGGAAAGACCCCAGAAAGGCGATTTACTGACACCTGGAACACGTAACGTCAGTTAGTTATTTTCCTCCCTGGATCTCCGGGGACAATTGTCCAGAAGCAACGGCCACTCCCCCCCACCCCACCCACCCATGTACAGTGTGGCAGCGCGGTCACCCCAAAATTCGCTGGGAGCATGTGATCGCCATGATTAGTATTAATTCTAGTCATGTGACCCATCCCCCATCTCTCTATAAATTGGCACATTATCTAACACCATGTTCCAAATATAAAGCCAATCACGTCACCTTCCCTCCTCCTGCATTCCTAATCTTCTTCCTTAATGACCATCCTATCAGGATTTGCTCGCATCCCTCCAGCCTCGCCCTCTTTTTAATTTTTTTTTTTTTAGGGGTCTACCAGCGCCACTCTTGTCTGTCCAGGGACCAGTACCATTCAGTTCTAAGAATCTGATACCTGACGAAGGGGGGTGTCTGACCCCGAAACACGTCTGTCCAGGGACCAGTACCATTCAGTTCTAAGAATCTGATACCTGAGGAAGGGGGGTGTCTGACCCCGAAACACGTCTGTCCAGGGACCAGTACCATTCAGTTCTAAGAATCTGATACCTGACGAAGGGGGGTGTCTGACCCCGAAACACGTCTGTCCAGGGACCAGTACCATTCAGTTCTAAGAATCTGATACCTGACGAAGGGGGGTGTCTGACCCCGAAACACGTCTGTCCAGGGACCAGTACCATTCAGTTCTAAGAATCTGATACCTGACGAAGGGGGGTGTCTGACCCCGAAAAACGTCTGTCCAGGGATCAGTACCATTCAGTTCTAAGAATCTGATACCTGATGATGAGGGGTGTCTAACCCCGAAACACGTCTGTCCAGGGATCAGTACCATTCAGTTCTAAGAATCTGATACCTGACGAAGGGGGGTGTCTGACCCCGAAACACGTCTGTCCAGGGACCAGTACCATTCAGTTCTAAGAATCTAATACCTGACGATGAGGGGTGTCTGACTCCGAAACATGTCTGTCCAGGGACCAGTACCATTCAGTTCTAAGAATCTGATACCTGACGATGAGGGGTGTCTGACCCCGAAACACGTCTGTCCAGGGACCAGTACCATTCAGTAATGTCTCTTTACATTGGAGCAAATAGTCCAATCTACAGCCCTGACGAAGGGGGATATCTGACCCCGAAACATTTCGGTTTCCTCTCCTAATTCCTTCTTGCATTCAATAAAGATTTGAGTGGGGCGTTCTCATCCTTGTTTATATTTTTTAGAACATTCCAGGGACCCCCAAGGTGCCCTGGTTGATAGAGCGCTGCCTATAAAGTTTTTATTTTAGGCCACCTCTGAGAATCTGATACCTGACGAAGGGGAGTGTCTGACCCCGAAACAGGTCGGCTTCTTCTCCTCATTTCTTGTCAGAAGCGGTAACGAACTGAGGGGCCCTCTCATCCTTGTTTACATTCTTCACACTTTCCCTGAGACCCCCAAGGTACCCTGGTTGATAGAGCGCTGCCTATAAAGTTTTTATTTTAGGCCCCCTCTGAGAATCAGTTACCTGACGAAGGGGGGTGTCTGACCCTGAAACACGTCAGCTTTTTCTAATTTCTTGTCAGATGCAGGAACGATTTGAGGGGCACACACATCCTTGTTTACATTATTCAGACTTTCCCGGGACCCCCAAGGAACCCTGGTTGGCAGAACGCTGCCTATACAGTTTAATTTTTAGGCCCCCTCAGAGAATCTGATACCTGACGAAGGGGGGTGTCTGACCCCGAAACACGTTGGCTTCTTCTCATACTTGTTTACATTCTTCACACTTTCCCTGAGACCCCCAAGGTACCCTGGTTGGCAGAGCGCTGCCTATACAGTTTAAATTTTAGGCCCCCTCTACGAATTTGATACCTGATGAAGGGGGGCGTCTGACTTCTAAACGTGTTGGCTTCTTCTCCCCATTACTTGCCACATGCAAAAAAAGACTTGAGAAGTGGTGCCCTCCTCCTTTACATTCTTCAGACCTTTCCTGGGACCCCCAAGGTGCCCTAGTTGACAGAGTGCTGCCTATACAGTTTCAGCCCCCAATTTTAGACCCTCTCTGAGAATCCGATCCCTGATGAAGGGGGGTGTCTGATCCCGAAACATGTCAGATTCTTCTAATTTCTTGTCAGATGTAGTAACGACTTGAGGGGCACTCTCGTTGTTTACATTCTTCATACCTTTCCCGGGACCCCCAATGTACCCTGGTTGACAGAGCACTGCTTATACAGTTTCGGTTTGAGGCCCCCTCTGAGAATCTGAGCCCTGATGAAGGGGGGAGTCTGAACTCAGAATGTGTCGGCTTCTTCTCCTCCGATACAGTAACAACTTGAGGGGCGCTCTCGTCCTTGTTTACATTGTTCAGACCACTCCAGGGCCCCCAAGGTACCCCAGTTGACAGAGCGCTGATTATACAATTTTGATTTTAGGCCCCCTTTGAAAGTTCGATCCCTGACTAAGGGGTGTGTCTGATCCCGAAACTTGTTTGTTTTCTTCTCCCTATTTCTTGCCACATGCAAAAAAAAAGACTTAAGGGGTGTTCTCATCCTTTTTTACATTTTTCAGACGTTTCCTGGGACCTCCAAGGTACCCTGGTTGACAGAGCGCTGCCTATACAGTTTGGATTTTAGACCCCATCTAAGAAACTGATCCCTGACGAAGGGGGGTGTTTGACCTCGAAACATGTCGGCTTCTTCTCCCCATTTCTTGTCACGTGCAATTAAGACTTGAGGGGCGCTCTCATCCTTGTTTACATTCTTCAGACCATTCCCAGGACCCCCAAAGTGCCCTGGTTGGCAGAGCGCTGCCTATACAGTTTTTATTTTAGACCCCATCTGAGAATCTGAGCCCTGATGAAGGGGGGTGTCTGACCCTAAAACGTGTCGGCTTCTTCTCCTCATTTCATGTCAGATGCAGTAACGACCTAAGGGGCGCTCTCATCCTTGTTTACATTCTTCAGACCTTTCCCAGGACCCCCAAGGTGCCCTGGTTGGCAGAGCGCTGCCTATACAGTTTTTATTTTAGACCCCATCTGAGAATCTGAACCCTGACGAAGGGGGGTGTTTGACCCCGAAACGTGTCGGCTTCTTCTCCTCATTTCATGTCAGATGCAGTAACGACCTAAGGGGCGCTCTCATCCTTGTTTACATTCTTGAGACCACTTCAGGGCTCCCCAAGGTATGCCAGTTGATAGAGCGCTCCCTACACAATTTTGATTTTAGGCCCCCTCTAAGAATCTGATTCCTAATGAAGGGGGGCATCTGACACAAAACGTGTTGGCTTCTTCTCCCCATTTTTTGCCATGTGCAAAAAAGACTTGAGGGGAACTCTCATCCTTGTTTACATTCTTCAGACTTTCTCCGAGACCCCCAAGGTACCCAGGTTGGCAGAGCACTGCCTATACAGTTTGGATTTTAGGCCCCATCTTAACCCTGATGAAGGGGGATGGCTGACCCCGAAACGTGACGGCTTCTCCTCATTTCTTCTCAGATGCAGTAACGAATTGAGGGGTGCTCTCATCCTTGTTTACATTCTTCATACCACTTCAGGGCCCCCCCCCCCAAGGTACAGTTGACAGAGCGCTGCTTATACAATTTAGATTTTTAGGCCCCATCGGAGAATCTGATACCTGATGAAGGGGGGTGTCTGACCTCGAAACACGTTGGCTTCTTCTCCTCATACTTGTTTACATTCTTCATACCACTTCAGCCCCCCCCCCAAGGTACCCCAGTTGACAGCGCGCTGCCTACACAATTTTGATTTTTAGGCCCCATCGGAGAATCTGATACCTGATGAAGGGGGTGTCTGACCTCGAAACACGTTGGCTTCTTCTACTCGTACTTGTTTACATTCTTCAGACTTTCCCGAGACCCCCAAGGTACCCTGGTTGATAGAGCGCTGCCTATACAGGTTTAGTTCACAGCAACCTCAGGAGAGGAGAAGCAGAGCATGCTGGGAGCTGCGGACCACCTGCGTGACACCAGAGTCTGGGAATCACAGAGTCATATTAGAAAAGTGAGGTGTAGATCCCTAGAAGGTCTACAAGATGGGAGAACTAAGAAGAGTGGCACCCAATGACCTCCAAATGGGCCTGACTGCTATTGAACCCGGTACATAGCAGGATCCAGCAGGGAAGGCCGGACCAATCACTGCCATTCGTTTTCCCGCTTCCTCTTCTGCCTCCAAATCTTCTCCGGAATTAGGAAAAATTGAAGCACGATGGCGGGAAACACATGGCCAAAAAGAGGAAAAAAATGGATAACGCCAAGTTACTACCATAACCCCGTGCGGCCCTCCACTGGAGCTCCCTTCTTCTGGATCACCACGTCCCAGTCACAACCCCACGCAGCCCTCCACTGGAGCTCCCTTCTTCTGGATCACCACATCCCAGTCACAACCCCATGCGGCCCTCCACTGGACCTCCCTTCTTCTGGATCACCACATCCCAGTCACAACCCCATGCGGCCCTCCACTGGACCTCCCTTCTTCTGGATCACCACATCCCAGTCACAACCCCGTGCGGCCCTCCACTGGAGCTCCCTTCTTCTGGATCACCACATCCCAGTCACAACCCCATGTGGCCCTCCACTGGAGCTCCCTTCTTCTGGATCACCACATCCCAGCCACAACCCCATGCGGCCCTCCACTGGAGCTCCCTTCTTCTGGATCACCGCATCCCAGTCACAACCCCACGCGGCCCTCCACTGGACCTCCCTTCTTCTGGATCACCACATCCCAGTCACAACCCCATGTGGCCCTCCACTGGAGCTCCCTTCTTCTGGATCACCACATCCCAGCCACAACCCCACGCGGCCCTCCACTGGACCTCCCTTCTTCTGGATCACCGCATCCCAGTCACAACCCCACGCGGCCCTCCACTGGACCTCCCTTCTTCTGGATCACCACATCCCAGTCACAACCCCATGTGGCCCTCCACTGGAGCTCCCTTCTTCTGGATCACCACATCCCAGTCACAACCCCATGTGGCCCTCCACTGGAGCTCCCTTCTTCTGGATCACCACATCCCAGTCACAACCCCATGCGGCCCTCCACTGGAGCTCCCTTCTTCTGGATCACCGCATCCCAGTCACAACCCCACGCGGCCCTCCACTGGACCTCCCTTCTTCTGGATCACCACATCCCAGTCACAACCCCATGTGGCCCTCCACTGGACCTCCCTTCTTCTGGATCACCACATCCCAGTCACAACCCCATGCGGCCCTCCACTGGAGCTCCCTTCTTCTGGATCACCACATCCCAGTCACAACCCCATGCGGCCCTCCACTGGACCTCCCTTCTTCTGGATCACCACATCCCAGTCACAACCCCATGTGGCCCTCCACTGGAGCTCCCTTCTTCTGGATCACCACATCCCAGTCACAACCCCATGTGGCCCTCCACTGGAGCTCCCTTCTTCTGGATCACCACATCCCAGTCACAACCCCATGCGGCCCTCCACTGGAGCTCCCTTCTTCTGGATCACCGCATCCCAGTCACAACCCCACACGGCCCTCCACTGGACCTCCCTTCTTCTGGATCACCACATCCCAGTCACAACCCCATGTGGCCCTCCACTGGAGCTCCCTTCTTCTGGATCACCACATCCCAGTCACAACCCCATGTGGCCCTCCACTGGAGCTCCCTTCTTCTGGATCACCACATCCCAGTCACAACCCCATGCGGCCCTCCACTGGAGCTCCCTTCTTCTGGATCACCACATCCCAGTCACAACCCCATGTGGCCCTCCACTGGAGCTCCCTTCTTCTGGATCACCACATCCCAGTCACAACCCCACGCGGCCCTCCACTGGAGCTCCCTTCTTCTGGATCACCACATCCCAGTCACAACCCCACGCGGCCCTCCACTGGAGCTCCCTTCTTCTGGATCACCACATCCCAGTCACAACCCCACGCGGCCCTCCACTGGAGCTCCCTTCTTCTGGATCACCACATCCCAGTCACAACCTCAATGACTTCTCCAATGCTGCATGTCTCTGGATCTCTCTTTGCCCCAGGTCAACACTTCCCAGTCACACCCACAGGACTTCTCCCATGCTGCACTCCTCCAGATTTCTCTTCCTCTAGGTTACCATTTCCCAGTCACACCCCAAGGACTTCTCCAGTGCTGCCCTCCTCTGGATTCCTCTTCCATCAGGTCTTCGTTTCCCAAATACAACCCTAGGACTTCTCCCATGTTGCACTCCAGATTTCTCTACCTTTGGGTCACCACTTCCCAACCACAACTCCGAGGACTTCTCCCATGCTGCCTTCCTTCTCTGGATCTCTCTTCCTCCAAGTCACCACTTCCTAATCACACCTCCAGAACTTCTCCCATGCTGTTCTACTTCTCTGGAACTCTCTTCCTCCAGGTCACCACTTCCCAATCACGACCCCCAGAACGTCTCCCATGCTGCTCTGGATCTCTCCTCCTCCAGGTTCACCACTTCCTAATTACAGCTTCAGAACTTCTCCGATGCTGCCCTTCTCTGGATCTCTCATCCTCTGAGTCAACACTTCCCAGTAACACCCCAAAAAAAAACCTTTCCCATGCTGCTCCCCTTCTTTGGAACTCTCTTTCCCCCAGGTTACTATTCCTCAGTCACACCTCCAGGACTTCTCCCATGCTGCGCCTTTTACCTCGTACTTCCCACCACCCTCAGTGTTTGGCACTCATCTTTCTCCAATAGTTTCACGGCTACAAAACGACTCCAGTCCTATCGCTCCTCTAGCGCTCATCACCATTCCTTTTAGACTGTAAGCTCTTGGGGGGCAGGATTCACATTGGTACCTTCCCCCAGAAGGGGCTTCTAATTCTCATGCCCCATCCCAAGTCTTATAATCTTTCGGTGCCACTAATTATCCTCCAGACATGGAGAAGGCCAGTCAGGTGGTGTCCCTACTGGGATGTGACTCCTCGGAGCCCAATGCAGAACCCGCGCCGCTCTCCTGGATGTGCCGCCGGGAACATGCCCACCGGACGCCGTGTTTATCCTGCCCCCGCCATCTCCTACACAGAGCCGTGTTCTGCCAGTAATTCAATTCATTACGGTGAACATTCGCCTTCCTCGCCGGGCTCAGACGGAGGTCTATTTTTTCCACTCACGCCGGCCCTCCCTGCGGACGGGAATATAATACCCGCCCAGCGCCCATGTCTCCTCGCCGGGAGGACTTAACCGTGTTCCTGCCAGGACGGCGGTCCTTGGGCGGTGTATGGTCAGCTGCAAGGAAATCGCTCACCATTCTGGAGGAATCTTACCGTAAGACCCGACCCGGATCACGAACATTTCTGATTGGACATGGGAACGTCGTTTCCAATCCCCTTTTCTCAATAGAATTCCCGGGGATCCCGCCATGAAGGTGACAACGCTCGGTCCCCAACTCCCATTTGTGCTTCTGTGTTGTCACCCCGTCACACGGGCTTCCCAATGGAGACTAGAAGTGCCTCTCCACACACATCGCAAAGGCATGGTCCACTGTTGTCACCGCCAGGAAACCTCACCCTGAGAAATGCCGTGACTGGCAGTGCCGGGGCCAGGTCACCGAGAGCCCAGGGAGAACATGCCAACCCCCCCCCCCCCCACCAAACATGTATGAGCATTATGTGTCAGCAAATTACCCCCTGAAAAAAACATTGAGCACTAATCTGCATGCTTACCCCCCAGTACAAATCTGCCCCCCCCCTGCTGAAATCCTCCATCTCAGCACAAATCTTTGCCCCCCGCCCCCCAAATACCCCCAGCTCAAATGACCACCTCCCCCAAGAAAAAAAAATATTCACCCTTCCTAGCACAAATCCTCTACCCCTAAAAGCCCCCCCCCCACTTCAAATCCCCCTCCCAGCACAAATCCCTTCCCCCTCCTAGCACAGATCTTCTTTCCCCCCTCCCAACACAAATCCACCTAAATCACCACTCTTAGCACCCCCCTTTCTAAATTTCCCCTCCTGGTACACATCCCCCCCCACTTCAAATCCCCCCTCCTAGCACAGATCTTCTTCCCCCCTCCCAACACAAAACCCCCCTAAATCACCACTCTTAGCAGCCCCCCCGACCTTCCCAAATTTCCCCTCCTAGTACACACCCCCCCCACTTCAAATCCCCCTCCCAGCACAAATCCCCCCCTCCTAGCACAGATCTTCTTTCCCCCCTCCCAACACAAATCCCCCTAAATCACCACTCTTAGCACCCCCCCTTCCCAAATGTCCCCTCCTAGTACACATCTCCCTCCCCCCACTTCGAATCCACCCTCCCAGCACAAATTCCCCCCCCCTCCTAGCACAGGGGTATCACCGGTTCAGGCTAGTGGTGGGGAGTGTAATGGTGGAAGGGATGGGGTATCACCGGTTCAGGTTGGTGGTGGGGGTGTAGTGGTGTGGGGGATGGGGTATCTCCGGTTCAGGCTGGTGGTGGGGGGTGTAATGGTGTGGGGGATGGGGTATCGCCGGTTCAGGCTGGTGGTGGGGGTGTAATGGTGTGGGGGATGGGGTATCACCGGTTCAGGCTGGTGGTGGGGGTGTAATGGTGTGGGGGATGGGATATCACCGGTTCAGGCTGGTGGTGGGGGGTGTAATGGTGTGGGGGATGGGGTATCGCCGGTTCAGGCTGGTGGTGGGGGTGTAATGGTGTGGGGGATGGGGTATCGCCGGTTCAGGCTGGTGGTGGGGGGTGTAATGGTGTGGGGGATGAGGTATCACCGGTTCGGGCTGGTGGTGGGGGGGTGTAATGGTGTGGGGGATGGGGTATCACCGGTTCAGGCTGGTGGTGGGGGTGTAATGGTGTGGGGGATGGGGTATCACCGGTTCAGGCTGGTGGTGGGGAGTGTAATGGTGTGGGGGATGAGATATCACCGGTTCAGGCTGGTGGTGGGGGGGTGTAATGGTGTGGGGGATGGGATATCACCGGTTCAGGCTGGTGGTGGGGGTGTAATGGTGTGGGGGATGGGATATCACCGGTTCAGGCTGGTGGTGGGGGTGTAATGGTGTGGGGGATGGGGTATCACCGGTTCAGGCTGGTGGTGGGGAGTGTAATGGTGTGGGGGATGAGATATCACCGGTTCAGGCTGGTGGTGGGGGGGGTGTAATGGTGTGGGGGATGGGATATCACCGGTTCAGGCTGGTGGTGGGGGTGTAATGGTGTGGGGGATGGGATATCACCGGTTCAGGCTGGTGGTGGGGGTGTAATGGTGTGGGGGATGGGATATCACCGGTTCAGGCTGGTGGTGGGGGTGTAATGGTGTGGGGGATGGGATATCACCGGTTCAGGCTGGTGGTGGGGGTGTAATGGTGTGGGCTATCACCGGTTCAGGCTGGTGGTGGGGGTGTAATGGTGTGGGGGATGGGGTATCGCCGGTTTAGGCTGGTGGTGGGGGGTGTAATGGTGTGGGGGATGGGGTATCGCCGGTTCAGGCTGGTGGTGGGGGGTGTAATGGTGTGGGGGATGGGGTATCACCGGTTCAGGCTGGTGGTGGGGGTGTAATGGTGTGGGGGATGGGGTATCACCGGTTCAGGCTGGTGGTGGGGGTGTAATGGTGTGGGGGATGAGATATCACCGGTTCAGGTTGGTGGTGGGGGTGTAATGGTGTGGGGGATGGGGTATCACCGGTTCAGGCTGGTGGTGGGGAGTGTAATGGTGGGGGGGATGGGGTATCACCGGTTCAGGCTGGTGGTGGGGGTGTAATGGTGTGGGGGATGGGGTATCGCCGGTTCAGGCTGGTGGTGGGGGGTGTAATGGTGTGGGGGATGGGGTATCACCGGTTCAGGCTGGTGGTGGGGGTGTAATGGTGTGGGGGATGGGGTATCACCGGTTCAGGCTGGTGGTGGGGAGTGTAATGGTGGGGGGGATGGGGTATCACCGGTTCAGGTTGGTGGTGGGGGTGTAATGGTGGGGGGGATGGGATATCACCGGTTCAGGCTGGTGGTGGGGGTGTAATGGTGTGGGGGATGGGGTATCTCCGGTTCAGGCTGGTGGTGGGGAGTGTAATGGTGGGGGGGATGGGATATCACCGGTTCAGGCTGGTGGTGGGGGTGTAATGGTGTGGGGGATGGGGTATCTCCGGTTCAGGCTGGTGGTGGGGAGTGTAATGGTGGGGGGGATGGGATATCACCGGTTCAGGCTGGTGGTGGGGGTGTAATGGTGTGGGGGATGGGGTATCACCGGTTCAGGCTGGTGGTGGGGGTGTAATGGTGTGGGGGATGGGGTATCGCCGGTTCAGGCTGGTGGTGGGGGGGTGTAATGGTGTGGGGGATGGGGTATCACCGGTTCAGGCTGGTGGTGGGGGGTGTAATGGTGTGGGGGATGGGGTATCACCGGTTCAGGCTGGTGGTGGGGAGTGTAATGGTGGGGGGGGATGGGATATCACCGGTTCAGGCTGGTGGTGGGGGTGTAATGGTGTGGGGGATGGGGTATCTCCGGTTCAGGCTGGTGGTGGGGAGTGTAATGGTGGGGGGGATGGGATATCACCGGTTCAGGCTGGTGGTGGGGGTGTAATGGTGGGGGGGATGGGGTATCTCCGGTTCAGGCTGGTGGTGGGGGTGTAATGGTGTGGGGGATGGGGTATCACCGGTTCAGGCTGGTGGTGGGGGTGTAATGGTGTGGGGGATGGGATATCACCGGTTCAGGCTGGTGGTGGGGGTGTAATGGTGTGGGGGATGGGATATCACCGGTTCAGGCTGGTGGTGGGGGTGTAATGGTGTGGGGGATGGGATATCACCGGTTCAGGCTGGTGGTGGGGGTGTAATGGTGTGGGGGATGGGGTATCACCGGTTCAGGCTGGTGGTGGGGGTGTAATGGTGTGGGGGATGGGCTATCACCGGTTCAGGCTGGTGGTGGGGGTGTAATGGTGTGGGGGATGGGCTATCACCGGTTCAGGCTGGTGGTGGGGGTGTAATGGTGTGGGGGATGGGGTATCGCCGGTTCAGGCTGGTGGTGGGGGGTGTAATGGTGTGGGGGATGGGGTATCGCCGGTTCAGGCTGGTGGTGGGGAGTGTAATGGTGGGGGGGATGGGGTATCGCCGGTTCAGGCTGGTGGTGGGGGTGTAATGGTGTGGGGGATGGGGTATCTCCGGTTCAGGCTGGTGGTGGGGAGTGTAATGGTGTGGGGGATGGGGTATCACCGGTTCAGGCTGGTGGTGGGGGTGTAATGGTGTGGGGGATGGGGTATCACCGGTTCAGGCTGGTGGTGGGGGGTGTAATGGTGTGGGGGATGGGGTATCACCGGTTCAGGCTGGTGGTGGGGGTGTAATGGTGTGGGGGATGGGGTATCACCGGTTCAGGCTGGTGGTGGGGGGTGTAATGGTGTGGGGGATGGGGTATCACCGGTTCAGGCTGGTGGTGGGGGTGTAATGATGTGGGGGATGAGATATCACCGGTTCAGGCTGGTGGTGGGGGTGTAATGGTGTGGGGGGTGGGCTATCACCGGTTCAGGCTGGTGGTGGGGGTGTAATGGTGTGGGGGATGGGGTATCGCCGGTTCAGGCTGGTGGTGGGGGGTGTAATGGTGTGGGGGATGGGGTATCACCGGTTCAGGCTGGTGGTGGGGGGTGTAATGGTGTGGGGGATGGGGTATCACCGGTTCAGGCTGGTGGTGGGGGTGTAATGGTGTGGGGTATCACCGGTTCAGGCTGGTGGTGGGGGTGTAATGGTGTGGGGGATGGGGTATCACCGGTTCAGGCTGGTGGTGTAATGGTGTGGGGGATGGGGTATCACCGGTTCAGGCTGGTGGTGGGGGGTGTAATGGTGTGGGGGATGGGCTATCACCGGTTCAGGCTGGTGGTGGGGGTGTAATGGTGTGGGGGATGTGGTATCACTGGTTCAGGCTGGTGGTGGGGGTGTAATGGTGTGGGGGATGGGGTATTACCGGTTCAGGCTGGTGGTGGGGGTGTAATGGTGTGGGGGATGGGGTATCTCCGGTTCAGGCTGGTGGTGGGGGTGTAATGGTGTGGGGGATGGGGTATCACCGGTTCAGGCTGGTGGTGGGGGTGTAATGGTGTGGGGGATGGGGTATCACCGGTTCAGGCTGGTGGTGGGGAGTGTAATGGTGTGGGGGATGGGCTATCACCGGTTCAGGCTGGTGGTGGGGGTGTAATGGTGTGGGGGATGGGGTATCGCCGGTTCAGGCTGGTGGTGGGGGGTGTAATGGTGTGGGGGATGGGGTATCGCCGGTTCAGGCTGGTGGTGGGGAGTGTAATGGTGGGGGGGATGGGGTATCACCGGTTCAGGCTGGTGGTGGGGGTGTAATGGTGTGGGGGATGGGGTATCTCTGGTTCAGGCTGGTGGTGGGGGTGTAATGGTGTGGGGGATGGGGTATCACCGGTTCAGGCTGGTGGTGGGGGTGTAATGGTGTGGGGGATGGGGTATCACCGGTTCAGGCTGGTGGTGGGGGGTGTAATGGTGTGGGGGATGGGGTATCACCGGTTCAGGCTGGTGGTGGGGGTGTAATGGTGTGGGGGATGGGCTATCACCGGTTCAGGCTGGTGGTGGGGGTGTAATGGTGTGGGGGATGGGGTATCGCCGGTTCAGGCTGGTGGTGGGGGGTGTAATGGTGTGGGGGATGGGGTATCGCCGGTTCAGGCTGGTGGTGGGGAGTGTAATGGTGGGGGGGATGGGGTATCGCCGGTTCAGGCTGGTGGTGGGGGTGTAATGGTGTGGGGGATGGGGTATCTCCGGTTCAGGCTGGTGGTGGGGAGTGTAATGGTGTGGGGGATGGGGTATCACCGGTTCAGGCTGGTGGTGGGGGTGTAATGGTGTGGGGGATGGGGTATCACCGGTTCAGGCTGGTGGTGGGGAGTGTAATGGTGTGGGGGATGGGCTATCACCGGTTCAGGCTGGTGGTGGGGGTGTAATGGTGTGGGGGATGGGGTATCGCCGGTTCAGGCTGGTGGTGGGGGGTGTAATGGTGTGGGGGATGGGGTATCGCCGGTTCAGGCTGGTGGTGGGGAGTGTAATGGTGGGGGGGATGGGGTATCACCGGTTCAGGCTGGTGGTGGGGGTGTAATGGTGTGGGGGATGGGGTATCTCTGGTTCAGGCTGGTGGTGGGGGTGTAATGGTGTGGGGGATGGGGTATCACCGGTTCAGGCTGGTGGTGGGGGTGTAATGGTGTGGGGGATGGGGTATCACCGGTTCAGGCTGGTGGTGGGGGGTGTAATGGTGTGGGGGATGGGGTATCACCGGTTCAGGCTGGTGGTGGGGATGTAATCGTGTGGGGGATGGGGTATCACCGGTTCAGGCTGGTGGTGGGGGGTGTAATGGTGTGGGGGATGGGGTATCACCTGTTCAGGCTGGTGGTGGGGGTGTAATGGTGTGGGGGATGAGATATCACCGGTTCAGGCTGGTGGTGGGGGTGTAATGGTGTGGGGGATGGGCTATCACCGGTTCAGGCTGGTGGTGGGGGTGTAATGGTGTGGGGAATGGGGTATCACCGGTTCAGGCTGGTGGTGGGGGGTGTAATGGTGTGGGGGATGGGGTATCACCGGTTCAGGCTGGTGGTGGGGGGTGTAATGGTGTGGGGGATGGGGTATCACCGGTTCAGGCTGGTGGTGGGGGTGTAATGGTGTGGGGGATGGGGTATCACCGGTTCAGGCATGTGGTGGGGGTGTAATGGTGTGGGGGATGGGGTATCACCGGTTCAGGCTGGTGGTGTAATGGTGTGGGGGATGGGGTATCACCGGTTCAGGCTGGTGGTGGGGGTGTAATGGTGTGGGGGATGGGGTATCACCGGTTCAGGCTGGTGGTGGGGGTGTAATGGTGTGGGGGATGGGGTATCTCCGGTTCAGGCTGGTGGTGGGGGTGTAATGGTGTGGGGGATGGTATATCACCGGTTCAGGCTGGTGGTGGGGGTGTAATGGTGTGGGGGATGGGGTATCACCGGTTCAGGCTGGTGGTGGGGGTGTAATGGTGTGGGGGATGGGGTATCACCGGTTCAGGCTGGTGGTGGGGGTGTAATGGTGTGGGGGATGGGCTATCACCGGTTCAGGCTGGTGGTGGGGGTGTAATGGTGTGGGGGATAGGGTATCACCGGTTCAGGCTGGTGGTGGGGAGTGTAATGGTGGGGGGGATGGGGTATCACCGGTTCAGGTTGGTGGTGGGGGTGTAATGGTGTGGGGGATGGGGTATCTCCGGTTCAGGCTGGTGGTGGGGGTGTAATGGTGTGGGGGATGGGGTATCACCGGTTCAGGCTGGTGGTGGGGGTGTAATGGTGTGGGGGATGGGGTATCACCGGTTCAGGCTGGTGGTGGGGAGTGTAATGGTGGGGGGGATGGGGTATCACCGGTTCAGGCTGGTGTTGGGGAGTGTAATGGTGGGGGGGATGGAGTATCTCCGGTTCAGGCTGGTGGTGGGGGGTGTATTGGTGTGGGGGATGGGGTATCGCCGGTTCAGGCTGGTGGTGGGGGGTGTAATGGTGTGGGGGATGGGGTATCACCGGTTCAGGCTGGTGGTGGGGGTGTAGTGGTGTGGGGGATGGGGTATCACCGGTTCAGGCTGGTGGTGGGGGTGTAATGGTGTGGGGGATGGGGTATCACCGGTTCAGGCTGGTGGTGTAATGGTGTGGGGGATGGGGTATCACCGGTTCAGGCTGGTGGTGGGGGGTGTAATGGTGTGGGGGATGGGCTATCACCGGTTCAGGCTGGTGGTGGGGGTGTAATGGTGTGGGGGATGGGGTATCACCGGTTCAGGTTGGTGGTGGGGGTGTAATGGTGTGGGGGATGGGGTATCTCCGGTTCAGGCTGGTGGTGGGGGTGTAATGGTGTGCGGGATGGGGTATCACCGGTTCAGGCTGGTGGTGGGGGTGTAATGGTGTGGAGGATGGGGTATCACCGGTTCAGGCTGGTGGTGGGGAGTGTAATGGTGGGGGGGATGGGGTATCACCGGTTTAGGTTGGTGGTGGGGGTGTAATGGTGTGGGGGATGGGGTATCTCCGGTTCAGCCTGGTGGTGGGGGTGTAATGGTGTGGGGGATGGGGTATCGCCGGTTCAGGCTGGTGGTGGGGGGGTGTAATGGTGTGGGGGATGGGGTATCACCGGTTCAGGCTGGTGGTGGGGGGTGTAATGGTGTGGGGGATGGGGTATCGCCGGTTCAGGCTGGTGGTGGGGGGTGTAATGGTGTGGGGGATGGGGTATCACCGGTTCAGGCTGGTGGTGGGGGTGTAATGGTGTGGGGGATTGGGGTATTACCGGTTCAGGCTGGTGGTGGGGAGTGTAATGGTGGGGGGGATGGGGTATCTCCGGTTCAGGCTGGTGGTGGGGGTGTAATGGTGTGGGGGATGGGGTATCGCCGGTTCAGGCTGGTGGTGGGGGGTGTAATGGTGTGGGGGATGGGGTATCACCGGTTCAGGCTGGTGGTGGGGGTGTAATGGTGTGGGGGATGGGGTATCACCGGTTCAGGCTGGTGGTGGGGAGTGTAATGGTGGGGGGGATGGGGTATCACCGGTTCAGGTTGGTGGTGGGGATGTAATGGTGGGGGGGATGGGATATCACCGGTTCAGGCTGGTGGTGGGGGTGTAATGGTGTGGGGGATGGGACATCACCGGTTCAGGCTGGTGGTGGGGGTGTAATGGTGTGGGGGATGGGGTATCTCCGGTTCAGGCTGGTGGTGGGGAGTGTAATGGTGGGGGGGATGGGATATCACCGGTTCAGGCTGGTGGTGGGGGTGTAATGGTGTGGGGGATGGGGTATCTCCGGTTCAGGCTGGTGGTGGGGAGTGTAATGGTGGGGGGGATGGGATATCACCGGTTCAGGCTGGTGGTGGGGGTGTAATGGTGTGGGGGATGGGGTATCACCGGTTCAGGCTGGTGGTGGGGGTGTAATGGTGTGGGGGATGGGATATCACCGGTTCAGGCTAGTGGTGGGGGTGTAATGGTGTGGGGGATGGGATATCACTGGTTCAGGCTGGTGGTGGGGGTGTAATGGTGTGGGGGATGGAGTATCACGGGTTCAGGCTGGTGGTGGGGGTGTAATGGTGTGGGGGATGGGCTATCACCGGTTCAGGCTGGTGGTGGGGGTGTAATGGTGTGGGGGATGGGGTATCGCCGGTTCAGGCTGGTGGTGGGGGGTGTAATGGTGTGGGGGATGGGGTATCGCCGGTTCAGGCTGGAGGTGGGGGGTGTAATGGTGTGGGGGATGGGGTATCGCCGGTTCAGGCTGGTGGTGGGGGGTGTAATGGTGTGGGGGATGGGGTATCACCGGTTCAGGCTGGTGGTGGGTGTGTAGTGGTGTGGGGGATGGGGTATCACCGGTTCAGGCTGGTGGTGGGGGTGTAATGGTGTGGGGGATGGGGTATCACCGGTTCAGGCTGGTGGTGTAATGGTGTGGGGGATGGGGTATCGCCGGTTCAGGCTGGTGGTGGGGGGTGTAATGGTGTGGGGGATGGGCTATCACCGGTTCAGGCTGGTGGTGGGGGTGTAATGGTGTGGGGGATGGAGTATCACCGGTTCAGGCTGGTGGTGGGGGGTGTAATGGTGTGGGGGAGGGGGTATCACCGGTTCAGGCTGGTGGTGGGGGTGTAATGGTGTGGGGGATGGGGTATCACCGGTTCAGGTTGGTGGTGGGGGTGTAATGGTGTGGGGGATGGGGTATCTCCGGTTCAGGCTGGTGGTGGGGGTGTAATGGTGTGCGGGATGGGGTATCACCGGTTCAGGCTGGTGGTGGGGGTGTAATGGTGTGGAGGATGGGGTATCACCGGTTCAGGCTGGTGGTGGGGAGTGTAATGGTGGGGGGGATGGGGTATCACCGGTTTAGGTTGGTGGTGGGGGTGTAATGGTGTGGGGGATGGGGTATCTCCGGTTCAGCCTGGTGGTGGGGGTGTAATGGTGTGGGGGATGGGGTATCGCCGGTTCAGGCTGGTGGTGGGGGGGTGTAATGGTGTGGGGGATGGGGTATCACCGGTTCAGGCTGGTGGTGGGGGGTGTAATGGTGTGGGGGATGGGGTATCGCCGGTTCAGGCTGGTGGTGGGGGGTGTAATGGTGTGGGGGATGGGGTATCACCGGTTCAGGCTGGTGGTGGGGGTGTAATGGTGTGGGGGATTGGGGTATCACCGGTTCAGGCTGGTGGTGGGGAGTGTAATGGTGGGGGGGATGGGGTATCTCCGGTTCAGGCTGGTGGTGGGGGTGTAATGGTGTGGGGGATGGGGTATCGCCGGTTCAGGCTGGTGGTGGGGGGTGTAATGGTGTGGGGGATGGGGTATCACCGGTTCAGGCTGGTGGTGGGGGTGTAATGGTGTGGGGGATGGGGTATCACCGGTTCAGGCTGGTGGTGGGGAGTGTAATGGTGGGGGGGATGGGGTATCACCGGTTCAGGTTGGTGGTGGGGATGTAATGGTGGGGGGGATGGGATATCACCGGTTCAGGCTGGTGGTGGGGGTGTAATGGTGTGGGGGATGGGACATCACCGGTTCAGGCTGGTGGTGGGGGTGTAATGGTGTGGGGGATGGGATATCACCGGTTCAGGCTGGTGGTGGGGGTGTAATGGTGTGGGGGATGGGGTATCTCCGGTTCAGGCTGGTGGTGGGGAGTGTAATGGTGGGGGGGATGGGATATCACCGGTTCAGGCTGGTGGTGGGGGTGTAATGGTGTGGGGGATGGGGTATCACCGGTTCAGGCTGGTGGTGGGGGTGTAATGGTGTGGGGGATGGGATATCACTGGTTCAGGCTAGTGGTGGGGGTGTAATGGTGTGGGGGATGGGATATCACTGGTTCAGGCTGGTGGTGGGGGTGTAATGGTGTGGGGGATGGAGTATCACCGGTTCAGGCTGGTGGTGGGGGTGTAATGGTGTGGGGGATGGGGTATCACCGGTTCAGGCTGGTGGTGGGGGTGTAATGGTGTGGGGGATGGGGTATCACCGGTTCAGGCTGGTGGTGTAATGGTGTGGGGGATGGGGTTATCACCGGTTCAGGCTGGTGGTGGGAGGTGTAATGGTGTGGGGGATGGGATATCACTGGTTCAGGCTGGTGGTGGGGGGTGTAATGGTGTGGGGGATGGGGTATCACCGGTTCAGGCTGGTGGTGGGGGTGTAATGGTGTGGGGGATGGGGTATCACCGGTTCAGGCTGGTGGTGGGGAGTGTAATGGTGGGGGGGATGGGGTATCACCGGTTCAGGTTGGTGGTGGGGGTGTAATGGTGTGGGGGATGGGGTATCTCCGGTTCAGGCTGGTGGTGGGGGTGTAATGGTGTGGGGGATGGGGTATCACCGGTTCAGGCTGGTGGTGGGGGTGTAATGGTGTGGGGGATGGGGTATCACCGGTTCAGGCTGGTGGTGGGGAGTGTAATGGTGGGGGGGATGGGGTATCACCGGTTCAGGCTGGTGGTGGGGAGTGTAATGGTGGGGGGGATGGGGTATCTCCGGTTCAGGCTGGTGGTGGGGGTGTATTGGTGTGGGGGATGGGGTATCGCCGGTTCAGGCTGGTGGTGGGGGGTGTAATGGTGTGGGGGATGGGGTATCACCGGTTCAGGCTGGTGGTGGGGGTGTAGTGGTGTGGGGGATGGGGTATCACCGGTTCAGGCTGGTGGTGGGGGTGTAATGGTGTGGGGGATGGGGTATCACCGGTTCAGGCTGGTGGTGTAATGGTGTGGGGGATGGGGTATCACCGGTTCAGGCTGGTGGTGGGGGGTGTAATGGTGTGGGGGATGGGCTATCACCGGTTCAGGCTGGTGGTGGGGGTGTAATGGTGTGGGGGATGGGGTATCACCGGTTCAGGCTGGTGGTGGGGGTGTAATGGTGGGGGGGATGGGGTATCTCCGGTTCAGGCTGGTGGTGGGGGGTGTAATGGTGTGGGGGATGGGCTATCACCGGTTCAGGCTGGTGGTGGGGGTGTAATGGTGTGGGGGATGGGGTATCACCGGTTCAGGCTGGTGGTGGGGGGTGTAATGGTGTGGGGGATGGGGTATCACCGGTTCAGGCTGGTGGTGGGGGTGTAATGGTGTGGAGGATGGGGTATCACCGGTTCAGGCTGGTGGTGGGGAGTGTAATGGTGGGGGGGATGGGGTATCACCGGTTTAGGTTGGTGGTGGGGGTGTAATGGTGTGGGGGATGGGGTATCTCCGGTTCAGGCTGGTGGTGGGGGTGTAATGGTGTGGGGGATGGGGTATCGCCGGTTCAGGCTGGTGGTGGGGGGGTGTAATGGTGTGGGGGATGGGGTATCACCGGTTCAGGCTGGTGGTGGGGGGTGTAATGGTGTGGGGGATGGGGTATCGCCGGTTCAGGCTGGTGGTGGGGGGTGTAATGGTGTGGGGGATGGGGTATCACCGGTTCAGGCTGGTGGTGGGGGTGTAATGGTGTGGGGGATTGGGGTATCACCGGTTCAGGCTGGTGGTGGGGAGTGTAATGGTGGGGGGGATGGGGTATCTCCGGTTCAGGCTGGTGGTGGGGGTGTAATGGTGTGGGGGATGGGGTATCGCCGGTTCAGGCTGGTGGTGGGGGGTGTAATGGTGTGGGGGATGGGGTATCACCGGTTCAGGCTGGTGGTGGGGGTGTAATGGTGTGGGGGATGGGGTATCACCGGTTCAGGCTGGTGGTGGGGAGTGTAATGGTGGGGGGGATGGGGTATCACCGGTTCAGGTTGGTGGTGGGGGTGTAATGGTGGGGGGGATGGGATATCACTGGTTCAGGCTGGTGGTGGGGGTGTAATGGTGTGGGGGATGGGACATCACCGGTTCAGGCTGGTGGTGGGGGTGTAATGGTGTGGGGGATGGGGTATCTCCGGTTCAGGCTGGTGGTGGGGAGTGTAATGGTGGGGGGGATGGGATATCACCGGTTCAGGCTGGTGGTGGGGGTGTAATGGTGTGGGGGATGGGGTATCACTGGTTCAGGCTGGTGGTGGGGAGTGTAATGGTGGGGGGGATGGGATATCACCGGTTCAGGCTGGTGGTGGGGGTGTAATGGTGTGGGGGATGGGGTATCTCCGGTTCAGGCTGGTGGTGGGGAGTGTAATGGTGGGGGGGATGGGATATCACCGGTTCAGGCTGGTGGTGGGGGTGTAATGGTGTGGGGGATGGGGTATCGCCGGTTCAGGCTGGTGGTGGGGGGTGTAATGGTGTGGGGGATGGGGTATCGCCGGTTCAGGCTGGTGGTGGGGGGTGTAATGGTGTGGGGGATGGGGTATCACCGGTTCAGGCTGGTGGTGGGGGTGTAATGGTGTGGGGGATTGGGTATCACCGGTTCAGGCTGGTGGTGGGGGTGTAATGGTGTGGGGGATGGGGTATCACCGGTTCAGGCTGGTGGTGTAATGGTGTGGGGGATGGGGTATCACCGGTTCAGGCTGGTGGTGGGAGGTGTAATGGTGTGGGGGATGGGATATCACTGGTTCAGGCTGGTGGTGGGGGGTGTAATGGTGTGGGGGATGGGGTATCACCGGTTCAGGCTGGTGGTGGGGGTGTAATGGTGTGGGGGATGGGGTATCACCGGTTCAGGCTGGTGGTGGGGGTGTAATGGTGGGGGGGATGGGGTATCTCCGGTTCAGGCTGGTGGTGGGGGTGTAATGGTGTGGGGGATGGGGTATCTCCGGTTCAGGCTGGTGGTGGGGGTGTAATGGTGTGGGGGATGGGGTATCACCGGTTCAGGCTGGTGGTGGGGGTGTAATGGTGTGGGGGATGGGGTATCACCGGTTCAGGCTGGTGGTGGGGAGTGTAATGGTGGGGGGGATGGGGTATCACCGGTTCAGGCTGGTGGTGGGGAGTGTAATAGTGGGGGGGATGGGGTATCTCCGGTTCAGGCTGGTGGTGGGGGGTGTATTGGTGTGGGGGATGGGGTATCGCCGGTTCAGGCTGGTGGTGGGGGGTGTAATGGTGTGGGGGATGGGGTATCACCGGTTTAAGCTGGTGGTGGGGTTGTAGTGGTGTGGGGGATGGGGTATCACCGGTTCAGGCTGGTGGTGGGGGTGTAATGGTGTGGGGGATGGGGTATCACCGGTTCAGGCTGGTGGTGTAATGGTGTGGGGGATGGGGTATCACCGGTTCAGGTTGGTGGTGGGGGGTGTAATGGTGTGGGGGATGGGCTATCACCGGTTCAGGCTGGTGGTGGGGGTGTAATGGTGTGGGGGATGGGGTATCACCGGTTCAGGTTGGTGGTGGGGGTGTAATGGTGTGGGGGATGGGGTATCTCCGGTTCAGGCTGGTGGTGGGGGTGTAATGGTGTGCGGGATGGGGTATCACCGGTTCAGGCTGGTGGTGGGGGTGTAATGGTGTGGAGGATGGGGTATCACCGGTTCAGGCTGGTGGTGGGGAGTGTAATGGTGGGGGGGATGGGGTATCACCGGTTTAGGTTGGTGGTGGGGGTGTAATGGTGTGGGGGATGGGGTATCTCCGGTTCAGCCTGGTGGTGGGGGTGTAATGGTGTGGGGGATGGGGTATCGCCGGTTCAGGCTGGTGGTGGGGGGGTGTAATGGTGTGGGGGATGGGGTATCGCCGGTTCAGGCTGGTGGTGGGGGGTGTAATGGTGTGGGGGATGGGGTATCACCGGTTCAGGCTGGTGGTGGGGGTGTAATGGTGTGGGGGATGGGGTATCACCGGTTCAGGCTGGTGGTGGGGGGTGTAATGGTGTGGGGGATGGGGTATCACCGGTTCAGGCTGGTGGTGGGGATGTAATGGTGTGGGGGAGGGGGTATTACCGGTTCAGGCTGGTGGTGGGGGGTGTAATGGTGTGGGGGATGGGGTATCACCGGTTCAGGCTGGTGGTGGGGAGTGTAATGGTGGGGGGGATGGGGTATCTCCGGTTCAGGCTGGTGGTGGGGGTGTAATGGTGTGGGGGATGGGGTATCGCCGGTTCAGGCTGGTGGTGGGGGGTGTAATGGTGTGGGGGATGGGGTATCACCGGTTCAGGCTGGTGGTGGGGGGTGTAATGGTGTGGGGGATGGGGTATCACCGGTTCAGGCTGGTGGTGGGGGTGTAATGGTGTGGGGGATGGGGTATCACCGGTTCAGGCTGGTGGTGGGGGTGTAATGGTGTGGGGGATGGGATATCACCGGTTCAGGCTAGTGGTGGGGGTGTAATGGTGTGGGGGATGGGATATCACTGGTTCAGGCTGGTGGTGGGGGTGTAATGGTGTGGGGGATGGAGTATCACGGGTTCAGGCTGGTGGTGGGGGTGTAATGGTGTGGGGGATGGGCTATCACCGGTTCAGGCTGGTGGTGGGGGTGTAATGGTGTGGGGGATGGGGTATCGCCGGTTCAGGCTGGTGGTGGGGGGTGTTATGGTGTGGGGGATGGGGTATCACCGGTTCAGGCTGGTGGTGGGGGGTGTAATGGTGTGGGGGATGGGGTATCACCGGTTCAGGCTGGTGGTGGGGGTGTAATGGTGTGGGGGATGGGGTATCACCGGTTCAGGCTGGTGGTGGGGGTGTAATGGTGTGGGGGATGGGGTATCACCGGTTCAGGCTGGTGGTGTAATGGTGTGGGGGATGGGGTATCACCGGTTCAGGCTTGTGGTGGGAGGTGTAATGGTGTGGGGGATGGGATATCACTGGTTCAGGCTGGTGGTGGGGGGTGTAATGGTGTGGGGGATGGGGTATCACCGGTTCAGGCTGGTGGTGGGAGTGTAATGGTGTGGGGGATGGGGTATCACCGGTTCAGGCTGGTGGTGGGGGTGTAATGGTGTGGGGGATGGGGTATCACCGGTTCAGGCTGGTGGTGGGGGTGTAATGGTGTGGGGGATGGGGTATCACCGGTTCAGGCTGGTGGTGGGGGTGTAATGGTGTGGGGGATGGGGTATCACCGGTTCAGGCTGGTGGTGGGGAGTGTAATGGTGGGGGGGATGGGGTATCACCGGTTTAGGTTGGTGGTGGGGGTGTAATGGTGTGGGGGATGGGGTATCTCCGGTTCAGGCTGGTGGTGGGGGTGTAATGGTGTGGGGGATGGGATATCACCGGTTCAGGCTGGTGGTGGGGGGGTGTAATGGTGTGGGGGATGGGGTATCACCGGTTCAGGCTGGTGGTGGGGGTGTAATGGTGTGGGGGATGGGGTATCACCGGTTCAGGCTGGTGGTGGGGGTGTAATGGTGTGGGGGATGGGATATCACCGGTTCAGGCTAGTGGTGGGGGTGTAATGGTGTGGGGGATGGGATATCACTGGTTCAGGCTGGTGGTGGGGGTGTAATGGTGTGGGGGATGGAGTATCACGGGTTCAGGCTGGTGGTGGGGGTGTAATGGTGTGGGGGATGGGCTATCACCGGTTCAGGCTGGTGGTGGGGGTGTAATGGTGTGGGGGATGGGGTATCGCCGGTTCAGGCTGGTGGTGGGGGGTGTTATGGTGTGGGGGATGGGGTATCACCGGTTCAGGCTGGTGGTGGGGGGTGTAATGGTGTGGGGGATGGGGTATCACCGGTTCAGGCTGGTGGTGGGGGTGTAATGGTGTGGGGGATGGGGTATCACCGGTTCAGGCTGGTGGTGGGGGTGTAATGGTGTGGGGGATGGGGTATCACCGGTTCAGGCTGGTGGTGTAATGGTGTGGGGGATGGGGTATCACCGGTTCAGGCTTGTGGTGGGAGGTGTAATGGTGTGGGGGATGGGATATCACTGGTTCAGGCTGGTGGTGGGGGGTGTAATGGTGTGGGGGATGGGGTATCACCGGTTCAGGCTGGTGGTGGGAGTGTAATGGTGTGGGGGATGGGGTATCACCGGTTCAGGCTGGTGGTGGGGGTGTAATGGTGTGGGGGATGGGGTATCACCGGTTCAGGCTGGTGGTGGGGGTGTAATGGTGTGGGGGATGGGGTATCACCGGTTCAGGCTGGTGGTGGGGGTGTAATGGTGTGGGGGATGGGGTATCACCGGTTCAGGCTGGTGGTGGGGAGTGTAATGGTGGGGGGGATGGGGTATCACCGGTTTAGGTTGGTGGTGGGGGTGTAATGGTGTGGGGGATGGGGTATCTCCGGTTCAGGCTGGTGGTGGGGGTGTAATGGTGTGGGGGATGGGATATCACCGGTTCAGGCTGGTGGTGGGGGGGTGTAATGGTGTGGGGGTGGGGTATCACCGGTTCAGGCTGGTGGTGGGGGGTGTAATGGTGTGGGGGTTGGGGTATCACCGGTTCAGGCTGGTGGTGGGGGTGTAATGGTGTGGGGGATGGGGTATCACCGGTTCAGGCTGGTGGTGGGGGGTGTAATGGTGTGGGGGATGGGGTATCACCAGTTCAGGCTGGTGGTGGGGGTGTAATGGTGTGGGGGATGGGGTATCACCGGTTCAGGCTGGTGGTGTAATGGTGTGGGGGATGGGGTATCACCGGTTCAGGCTGGTGGTGGGGGTGTAATGGTGTGGGGGATGGGGTATCACCGGTTCAGGCTGGTGGTGGGGGTGTAATGGTGTGGGGGATGAGATATCACCGGTTCAGGCTGGTGGTGGGGGTGTAATGGTGGGGGGGATGGAGTATCACCGGTTCAGGCTGGTGGTGGGGGGTGTAATGGTGTGGGGGATGGGGTATCGCCGGTTCAGGCTGGTGGTGGGGGGTGTAATGGTGTGGGGGATGGGGTATCACCGGTTCAGGCTGGTGGTGGGGGTGTAATGGTGTGGGGGATGGGGTATCACCGGTTCAGGCTGGTGGTGGGGGTGTAATGGTGTGGGGGATGGGCTATCACCGGTTCAGGCTGGTGGTGGGGGTGTAATGGTGTGGGGGATGGGGTATCGCCGGTTCAGGCTGGTGGTGGGGGGTGTAATGGTGTGGGGGATGGGGTATCACTGGTTCAGGCTGGTGGTGGTGGTGTAATGGTGTGGGGGATGGGGTATCACCGGTTCAGGCTGGTGGTGGGGGGTGTAATGGTGTGGGGGATGGGGTATCACCAGTTCAGGCTGGTGGTGGGGGTGTAATGGTGTGGGGGATGGGGTATCACCGGTTCAGGCTGGTGGTGTAATGGTGTGGGGGATGGGGTATCACCGGTTCAGGCTGGTGGTGGGGGGTGTAATGGTGTGGGGGATGGGGTATCACCGGTTCAGGCTGGTGGTGGGGGTGTAATGGTGTGGGGGATGGTATATCACCGGTTCAGGCTGGTGGTGGGGGGTGTAATGGTGTGGGGGATGGGGTATCACCGGTTCAGGCTGGTGGTGGGGGTGTAATGGTGTGGGGGATGGGGTATCACCGGTTCAGGCTGGTGGTGTAATGGTGTGGGGGATGGGGTATCACCGGTTCAGGCTGGTGGTGGGGGTGTAATGGTGTGGGGGATGGGGTATCACCGGTTCAGGCTGGTGGTGGGGGTGTAATGATGTGGGGGGATGGGATATCACCGGTTCAGGCTGGTGGTGGGGGGTGTAATGGTGTGGGGGATGGGGTATCACCGGTTCAGGCTGGTGGTGGGGGTGTAATGGTGTGGGGGATGGGATATCACTGGTTCAGGCTGGTGGTGGGGGGTGTAATGGTGTGGGGGATGGGGTATCACCGGTTCAGGCTGGTGGTGGGGGTGTAATGGTTTTGGGAATGGGGTATCACCGGTTCAGGCTGGTGGTGGGGAGTGTAATGGTGGGGGGGATGGGGTATCACTGGTTCAGGCTGGTGGTGGGGGTGTAATGGTGTGGGGGATGGGGTATCACCGGTTCAGGCTGGTGGTGGGGAGTGTAATGGTGGGGGGGATGAGATATCACCGGTTCAGGCTGGTGGTGGGGGGTGTAATGGTGTGGGGGATGGGGTATCACCGGTTCAGGCTGGTGGTGGGGGGTGTAATGGTGTGGGGGATGGGATATCACCGGTTCAGGCTGGTGGTGGGGGTGTAATGGTGTGGGGGATGGAGTATCACCGGTTCAGGCTGGTGGTGGGGGGTGTAATGGTGTGGGGGATGGGGTATCACCAGTTCAGGCTGGTGGGGGGAGTGTAATGGCGGGGGGGATGGGGTATCACCGGTTCAGGCTGGTGGTGTAATGGTGTGGGGGATGGAGTATCACCGGTTCAGGCTGGTGGTGGGGGTGTAATGGTGTGGGGGATGGGGTATCACCGGTTCGGGCTGGTGGTGGGGGTGTAATGGTGTGGGGGATGGGGTATCACCGGTTCAGGCTGGTGGTGGGGGGTGTAATGGTGTGGGGGATGGAGTATCACCGGTTCAGGCTGGTGGTGGGGGTGTAATGTTGTGGGGGATGGGGTATCACCGGTTCAGGCTGGTGGTGGGGGTGTAATGGTGTGGGGGATGGGGTATCACCGGTTCAGGCTGGTGGTGGGGGTGTAATGGTGTGGGGGATGGGATATCACTGGTTCAGGCTGGTGGTGGGGGTGTAATGGTGTGGGGGATGGGGTATCACCGGTTCAGGCTGGTGGTGGGGGGTGTAATGGTGGGGGGGGATGAGATATCACCGGTTCAGGCTGGTGGTGGGGGGTGTAATGGTGTGGGGGATGGGGTATCACCGGTTCAGGCTGGTGGTGGGGGGTGTAATGGCGTGGGGGATGGGATATCACCGGTTCAGGCTGGTGGTGGGGGTGTAATGGTGTGGGGGATGGAGTATCACCGGTTCAGGCTGGTGGTGGGGGGTGTAATGGTGTGGGGGATGGGGTATCACCGGTTCAGGCTGGTGGTGTAATGGTGTGGGGGATGGGGTATCACCGGTTCAGGCTGGTGGTGGGGGTGTAATGGTGTGGGGGATGGGGTATCACCGGTTCAGGCTGGTGGTGGGGGTGTAATGATGTGGGGGGATGGGATATCACCGGTTCAGGCTGGTGGTGGGGGGTGTAATGGTGTGGGGGATGGGGTATCACCGGTTCAGGCTGGTGGTGGGGGTGTAATGGTGTGGGGGATGGGATATCACTGGTTCAGGCTGGTGGTGGGGGGTGTAATGGTGTGGGGGATGGGGTATCACCGGTTCAGGCTGCTGGTGGGGGTGTAATGGTTTTGGGAATGGGGTATCACCGGTTCAGGCTGGTGGTGGGGGGTGTAATGGTGTGGGGGATGGGGTATCACCGGTTCAGGCTGGTGGTGGGGGGTGTAATGGTGTGGGGGATGGGATATCACCGGTTCAGGCTGGTGGTGGGGGTGTAATGGTGGGGGGGATGGGGTATCACCGGTTCAGGCTGGTGGTGTAATGGTGTGGGGGATGGAGTATCACCGGTTCAGGCTGGTGGTGGGGGTGTAATGGTGTGGGGGATGGGGTATCACCGGTTCGGGCTGGTGGTGGGGGTGTAATGGTGTGGGGGATGGGGTATCACCGGTTCAGGCTGGTGGTGGGGGGTGTAATGGTGTGGGGGATGGAGTATCACCGGTTCAGGCTGGTGGTGGGGGTGTAATGTTGTGGGGGATGGGGTATCACCGGTTCAGGCTGGTGGTGGGGGTGTAATGTTGTGGGGGATGGGGTATCGCCGGTTCAGGCTGGTGGTGGGGGGTGTAATGGTGTGGGGGATGGGGTATCGCCGGTTCAGGCTGGTGGTGGGGGGTGTAATGGTGTGGGGGATGGGGTATCACCGGTTCAGGCTGGTGGTGGGGGGTGTAATGGTGTGGGGGATGGGGTATCACCGGTTCAGGCTGGTGGTGGGGGTGTAATGGTGTGGGGGATGGGGTATCACCGGTTCAGGCTGGTGGTGTAATGGTGTGGGGGATGGGGTATCACCGGTTCAGGCTGGTGGTGGGGGTGTAATGGTGTGGGGGATGGGATATCACCGGTTCAGGCTGGTGGTGGGGAGTGTAATGGTGGGGGGGATGGGATATCACCGGTTCAGGCTGGTGGTGGGGGGTGTAATGGTGTGGGGGATGGGGTATCACCGGTTCAGGCTGGTGGTGGGGGTGTAATGGTGTGGGGGATGGGATATCACTGGTTCAGGCTGGTGGTGGGGGGTGTAATGGTGTGGGGGATGGGGTATCACCGGTTCAGGCTGGTGGTGGGGGTGTAATGGTTTTGGGAATGGGGTATCACCGGTTCAGGCTGGTGGTGGGGAGTGTAATGGTGGGGGGATGGGGTATCACTGGTTCAGGCTGGTGGTGGGGAGTGTAATGGTGGGGGGGATGAGATATCACCGGTTCAGGCTGGTGGTGGGGGGTGTAATGGTGTGGGGGATGGGGTATCACTGGTTCAGGCTGGTGGTGGGGGTGTAATGGTGTGGGGGATGGGGTATCACCGGTTCAGGCTGGTGGTGGGGAGTGTAATGGTGGGGGGGATGAGATATCACCGGTTCAGGCTGGTGGTGGGGGGTGTAATGGTGTGGGGGATGGGGTATCACCGGTTCAGGCTGGTGGTGGGGGGTGTAATGGTGTGGGGGATGGGATATCACCGGTTCAGGCTGGTGGTGGGGGTGTAATGGTGTGGGGGATGGAGTATCACCGGTTCAGGCTGGTGGTGGGGGGTGTAATGGTGTGGGGGATGGGGTATCACCAGTTCAGGCTGGTGGTGGGGAGTGTAATGGTGGGGGGGATGGGGTATCACCGGTTCAGGCTGGTGGTGTAATGGTGTGGGGGATGGAGTATCACCGGTTCAGGCTGGTGGTGAGGGTGTAATGGTGTGGGGGATGGGGTATCACCGGTTCAGGCTGGTGGTGTAATGGTGTGGGGGATGGAGTATCACCGGTTCAGGCTGGTGGTGGGGGTGTAATGGTGTGGGGGATGGGGTATCACCGGTTCGGGCTGGTGGTGGGGGTGTAATGGTGTGGGGGATGGGGTATCACCGGTTCAGGCTGGTGGTGGGGGGTGTAATGGTGTGGGGGATGGGATATCACCGGTTCAGGCTGGTGGTGAGGGTGTAATGGTGTGGGGGATGGGATATCACCGGTTCAGGCTGGTGGTGGGGGGTGTAATGGTGTGGGGGATGGAGTATCACCGGTTCAGGCTGGTGGTGGGGGTGTAATGTTGTGGGGGATGGGGTATCACCGGTTCAGGCTGGTGGTGGGGGTGTAATGGTGTGGGGGATGGGGTATCACCGGTTCAGGCTGGTGGTGGGGGTGTAATGGTGGGGGGGGGATGGGGTATCACCGGTTCAGGCTGGTGGTGTAATGGTGTGGGGGATGGAGTATCACCGGTTCAGGCTGGTGGTGGGGGTGTAATGGTGTGGGGGATGGGGTATCACCGGTTCGGGCTGGTGGTGGGGGTGTAATGGTGTGGGGGATGGGGTATCACCGGTTCAGGCTGGTGGTGGGGGGTGTAATGGTGTGGGGGATGGAGTATCACCGGTTCAGGCTGGTGGTGGGGGTGTAATGTTGTGGGGGATGGGGTATCACCAGTTCAGGCTGGTGGTGGGGGTGTAATGTTGTGGGGGATGGGGTATCACCGGTTCAGGCTGGTTGTGGGGGGTGTAATGGTGTGGGAGATGGGGTATCGCCGGTTCAGGCTGGTGGTGGGGGGTGTAATGGTGTGGGGGATGGGGTATCACCGGTCCAGGCTGGTGGTGGGGGTGTAATGGTGTGGGGGATGGGGTATCACCGGTTCAGGCTGGTGGTGTAATGGTGTGGGGGATGGGGTATCACCGGTTCAGGCTGGTGGTGGGGGTGTAATGGTGTGGGGGATGGGGTATCACCGGTTCAGGCTGGTGGTGGGGGTGTAATGATGTGGGGGGATGGGATATCACCGGTTCAGGCTGGTGGTGGGGGGTGTAATGGTGTGGGGGATGGGGTATCACCGGTTCAGGCTGGTGGTGGGGGTGTAATGGTGTGGGGGATGGGATATCACTGGTTCAGGCTGGTGGTGGGGGGATGTAATGGTGTGGGGGATGGGGTATCACCGGTTCAGGCTGGTGGTGGGGGTGTAATGGTGTGGGGGATGGGATATCACTGGTTCAGGCTGGTGGTGGGGGGATGAAATGGTGTGGGGGATGGGGTATCACCGGTTCAGGCTGGTGGTGAGGGTGTAATGGTGTGGGGGATGGGGTATCACCGGTTCAGGCTGGTGGTGGGGGTGTAATGGTGTGGGGGATGGGGTATCACCGGTTCAGGCTGGTGGTGGGGAGTGTAATGGTGGGGGGGATGGGGTATCACTGGTTCAGGCTGGTGGTGGGGGTGTAATGGTGTGGGGGATGGGGTATCACCGGTTCAGGCTGGTGGTGGGGGTGTAATGGTGTGGGGGATGGGATATCACCGGTTCAGGCTGGTGGTGGGGAGTGTAATGGTGGGGGGGATGAGATATCACCGGTTCAGGCTGGTGGTGGGGGGTGTAATGGTGTGGGGGATGGAGTATCACCGGTTCAGGCTGGTGGTGGGGGTGTAATGGTGTGGGGGATGGGGTATCACCGGTTCAGGCTGGTGGTGAGGGTGTAATGGTGGGGGGGATGGAGTATCACCGGTTCAGGCTGGTGGTGGGGGGTGTAATGGTGTGGGGGATGGGATATCACCGGTTCAGGCTGGTGGTGGGGGTGTAATGTTGTGGGGGATGGGGTATCACCGGTTCAGGCTGGTTGTGGGGGGTGTAATGGTGTGGGAGATGGGGTATCGCCGGTTCAGGCTGGTGGTGGGGGGTGTAATGGTGTGGGGGATGGGGTATCACCGGTCCAGGCTGGTGGTGGGGGTGTAATGGTGTGGGGGATGGGGTATCACCGGTTCAGGCTGGTGGTGTAATGGTGTGGGGGATGGGGTATCACCGGTTCAGGCTGGTGGTGGGGGTGTAATGGTGTGGGGGATGGGGTATCACCGGTTCAGGCTGGTGGTGGGGGTGTAATGATGTGGGGGGATGGGATATCACCGGTTCAGGCTGGTGGTGGGGGGTGTAATGGTGTGGGGGATGGGGTATCACCGGTTCAGGCTGGTGGTGGGGGTGTAATGGTGTGGGGGATGGGATATCACTGGTTCAGGCTGGTGGTGGGGGGATGTAATGGTGTGGGGGATGGGGTATCACCGGTTCAGGCTGGTGGTGGGGGTGTAATGGTGTGGGGGATGGGATATCACTGGTTCAGGCTGGTGGTGGGGGGATGTAATGGTGTGGGGGATGGGGTATCACCGGTTCAGGCTGGTGGTGAGGGTGTAATGGTGTGGGGGATGGGGTATCACCGGTTCAGGCTGGTGGTGGGGGTGTAATGGTGTGGGGGATGGGGTATCACCGGTTCAGGCTGGTGGTGGGGAGTGTAATGGTGGGGGGGATGGGGTATCACTGGTTCAGGCTGGTGGTGGGGGTGTAATGGTGTGGGGGATGGGGTATCACCGGTTCAGGCTGGTGGTGGGGGTGTAATGGTGTGGGGGATGGGATATCACCGGTTCAGGCTGGTGGTGGGGAGTGTAATGGTGGGGGGGATGAGATATCACCGGTTCAGGCTGGTGGTGGGGGTGTAATGGTGTGGGGGATGGGGTATCACCGGTTCAGGCTGGTGGTGGGGGTGTAATGGTGTGGGGGATGGAGTATCACCGGTTCAGGCTGGTGGTGGGGGTGTAATGGTGTGGGGGATGGGGTATCACCGGTTCAGGCTGGTGGTGAGGGTGTAATGGTGGGGGGGATGGAGTATCACCGGTTCAGGCTGGTGGTGGGGGGTGTAATGGTGTGGGGGATGGGATATCACCGGTTCAGGCTGGTGGTGGGGGTGTAATGGTGTGGGGGATGGAGTATCACCGGTTCAGGCTGGTGGTGGGGGGTGTAATGGTGTGGGGGATGGGGTATCACCGGTTCAGGCTAGTGGTGTAATGGTGTGGGGGATGGGGTATCACCGGTTCAGGCTGGTGGTGGGGGTGTAATGGTGTGGGGGATGGGGTATCACCGGTTCAGGCTGGTGGTGGGGGTGTAATGATGTGGGGGGATGGGATATCACCGGTTCAGGCTGGTGGTGGGGGGTGTAATGGTGTGGGGGATGGGGTATCACCGGTTCAGGCTGGTGGTGGGGGTGTAATGGTGTGGGGGATGGGGTATCACCGGTTCAGGCTGGTGGTGGGGGTGTAATGGTTTTGGGAATGGGGTATCACCGGTTCAGGCTGGTGGTGGGGGGTGTAATGGTGTGGGGGATGGGGTATCACCGGTTCAGGCTGGTGGTGGGGGTGTAATGGTGTGGGGGATGGGATATCACTGGTTCAGGCTGGTGGTGGGGGTGTAATGGTTTTGGGAATGGGGTATCACCGGTTCAGGCTGGTGGTGGGGGTGTAATGGTGTGGGGGATGGGGTATCACCGGTTCAGGCTGGTGGTGGGGGTGTAATGGTTTTGGGAATGGGGTATCACCGGTTCAGGCTGGTGGTGGGGAGTGTAATGGTGGGGGGGATGGGGTATCACTGGTTCAGGCTGGTGGTGGGGGTGTAATGGTGTGGGGGATGGGGTATCACCGGTTCAGGCTGGTGGTGGGGAGTGTAATGGTGGGGGGGATGAGATATCACCGGTTCAGGCTGGTGGTGGGGGGTGTAATGGTGTGGGGGATGGAGTATCACCGGTTCAGGCTGGTGGTGGGGGGTGTAATGGTGTGGGGGATGGGATATCACCGGTTCAGGCTGGTGGTGGGGGTGTAATGGTGGGGGGGATGGGGTATCACCGGTTCAGGCTGGTGGTGTAATGGTGTGGGGGATGGGGTATCACCGGTTCGGGCTGGTGGTGGGGGTGTAATGGTGTGGGGGATGGGGTATCACCGGTTCAGGCTGGTGGTGGGGGGTGTAATGGTGTGGGGGATGGAGTATCACCGGTTCAGGCTGGTGGTGGGGGTGTAATGTTGTGGGGGATGGGGTATCACCGGTTCAGGCTGGTGGTGGGGGTGTAATGGTGTGGGGGATGGGGTATCACCGGTTCAGGCTGGTGGTGGGGGTGTAATGTTGTGGGGGATGGGATATAACTGGTTCAGGCTGGTGGTGGGGGGTGTAATGGTGTGGGGGATGGGGTATCACCGGTTCAGGCTGGTGGTGGGGGTGTAATGGTGTGGGGGGTGAAGTATCACCGGTTCAGGCTGGTGGTGGGGGTGTAATGGTGGGGGGGATGGGGTATCACCGGTTCAGGCTGGTGGTGGGGGTGTAATGGTGTGGGGGATGGGGTATCACCGGTTCAGGCTGGTGGTGAGGGTGTAATGGTGTGGGGGATGGGGTATCACCGGTTCAGGCTGGTGGTGGGGGTGTAATGGTGTGGGGGATGGGATATCACTGGTTCAGGCTGGTGGTGGGGGTGTAATGGTGTGGGGGATGGGGTATCACCGGTTCAGGCTGGTGGTGAGGGTGTAATGGTGGGGGGGATGGGATATCACCGGTTCAGGCTGGTGGTGGGGGTGTAATGGTGTGGGGGATTGGGTATCACCGGTTCAGGCTGGTGGTGGGGGGGTGTAATGGTGTAGGGGATGGGGTATCACCGGTTCAGGCTGGTGGTGGGGAGTGTAATGGTGTGGGGGATTGGGTATCACCGGTTCAGGCTGGTGGTGGGGGTGTAATGGTGTGGGGGATGGGGTATCACCGGTTCAGGCTGGTGGTGGGGGGGTGTAATGGTGTGGGGGATGGAGTATCACCGGTTCAGGCTGGTGGTGGGGATGTAATGTTGTGGGGGATGGAGTATCACCGGTTCAGGCTGGTGGTGGGGGTGTAATGTTGTGGGGGATGGGGTATCACCGGTTCAGGCTGGTGGTGGGGGTGTAATGGTGTGGGGGATGGGATATCACCGGTTCAGGCTGGTGGTGGGGGGTGTAATGGTGTGGGGGATGGGGTATCGCCGGTTCAGGCTGGTGGTGGGGGGTGTAATGGTGTGGGGGATGGGGTATCACCGGTTCAGGCTGGTGGTGGGGGGTGTAATGGTGGGGGGGATGGGGTATCACCGGTTCAGGCTGGTGGTGGGGGGGTGTAATGGTGTGGGGGATGGGGTATCGCCGGTTCAGGCTGGTGGTGGGGGGTGTAATGGTGTGGGGGATGGGGTATCACCGGTTCAGGCTGGTGGTGGGGGGTGTAATGGTGTGGGGGATGGGGTATCGCCGGTTCAGGCTGGTGGTGGGGGGTGTAATGGTGTGGGGGATGGGGTATCACCGGTTCAGGCTGGTGGTGGGGGGTGTAATGGTGGGGGGGATGGGGTATCACCGGTTCAGGCTGGTGGTGGGGGGTGTAATGGTGTGGGGGATGGGGTATCGCCGGTTCAGGCTGGTGGTGGGGGGTGTAATGGTGTGGGGGATGGGGTATCACCGGTTCAGGCTGGTGGTGGGGAGTGTAATGGTGGGGGGGATGGGGTATCACCGGTTCAGGCTGGTGGTGGGGGGGTGTAATGGTGTAGGGGATGGGGTATCACCGGTTCAGGCTGGTGGTGGGGAGTGTAATGGTGTGGGGGATTGGGTATCACCGGTTCAGGCTGGTGGTGGGGGTGTAATGGTGTGGGCGATGGGGTATCACCGGTTCAGGCTGGTGGTGGGGGGGTGTAATGGTGTGGGGGATGGAGTATCACCGGTTCAGGCTGGTGGTGGGGGTGTAATGTTGTGGGGGATGGAGTATCACCGGTTCAGGCTGGTGGTGGGGGTGTAATGTTGTGGGGGATGGGGTATCACCGGTTCAGGCTGGTGGTGGGGGTGTAATGGTGTGGGGGATGGGATATCACTGGTTCAGGCTGGTGGTGGGGGGTGTAATGGTGTGGGGGATGGGGTATCGCCGGTTCAGGCTGGTGGTGGGGGGTGTAATGGTGTGGGGGATGGGGTATCACCGGTTCAGGCTGGTGGTGGGGGGTGTAATGGTGTGGGGGATGGGGTATCACCGGTTCAGGCTGGTGGTGGGGGTGTAATGGTGTGGGGGATGGGGTATCACCGGTTCAGGCTGGTGGTGTAATGGTGTGGGGGATGGGGTATCACCGGTTCAGGCTGGTGGTGGGGGTGTAATGGTGTGGGGGATGGGGTATCACCGGTTCAGGCTGGTGGTGGGGGTGTAATGATGTGGGGGGATGGGATATCACCGGTTCAGGCTGGTGGTGGGGGATGGGGTATCACCGGTTCAGGCTGGTGGTGGGGGTGTAATGGTGTGGGGGATGGGATATCACTGGTTCAGGCTGGTGGTGGGGGGTGTAATGGTGTGGGGGATGGGGTATCACCGGTTCAGGCTGGTGGTGGGGGTGTAATGGTTTTGGGAATGGGGTATCACCGGTTCAGGCTGGTGGTGTAATGGTGTGGGGGATGGGGTATCACCGGTTCAGGCTGGTGGTGGGGAGTGTAATGGTGGGGGGGATGGGATATCACCGGTTCAGGCTGGTGGTGGGGGGTGTAATGGTGTGGGGGATGGGATATCACCGGTTCAGGCTGGTGGTGGGGGGTGTAATGGTGTGGGGGATGGGGTATCACTGGTTCAGGCTGGTGGTGGGGGTGTAATGGTGTGGGGGATGGGGTATCACCGGTTCAGGCTGGTGGTGGGGAGTGTAATGGTGGGGGGGATGAGATATCACCGGTTCAGGCTGGTGGTGGGGGGTGTAATGGTGTGGGGGATGGGGTATCACCGGTTCAGGCTGGTGGTGGGGGGTGTAATGGTGTGGGGGATGGGATATCACCGGTTCAGGCTGGTGGTGGGGGTGTAATGGTGTGGGGGATGGAGTATCACCGGTTCAGGCTGGTGGTGGGGGGTGTAATGGTGTGGGGGATGGGGTATCACCGGTTCAGGCTGGTGGTGGGGAGTGTAATGGTGGGGGGGATGGGGTATCACCGGTTCAGGCTGGTGGTGTAATGGTGTGGGGGATGGAGTATCACCGGTTCAGGCTGGTGGTGGGGGTGTAATGGTGTGGGGGATGGGGTATCACCGGTTCGGGCTGGTGGTGGGGGTGTAATGGTGTGGGGGATGGGGTATCACCGGTTCAGGCTGGTGGTGGGGGGTGTAATGGTGTGGGGGATGGAGTATCACCGGTTCAGGCTGGTGGTGGGGGTGTAATGTTGTGGGGGATGGGGTATCACCGGTTCAGGCTGGTGGTGGGGGTGTAATGGTGTGGGGGATGGGGTATCACCGGTTCAGGCTGGTGGTGGGGGTGTAATGTTGTGGGGGATGGGATATCACTGGTTCAGGCTGGTGGTGGGGGTGTAATGGTGTGGGGGATGGGGTATCACTGGTTCAGGCTGGTGGTGGGGGTGTAATGGTGTGGGGGATGGGGTATCACCGGTTCAGGCTGGTGGTGGGGAGTGTAATGGTGGGGGGGATGAGATATCACCGGTTCAGGCTGGTGGTGGGGGGTGTAATGGTGTGGGGGATGGGGTATCACCGGTTCAGGCTGGTGGTGGGGGGTGTAATGGTGTGGGGGATGGGATATCACCGGTTCAGGCTGGTGGTGGGGGTGTAATGGTGTGGGGGATGGGATATCACCGGTTCAGGCTGGTGGTGGGGGTGTAATGGTGTGGGGGATGGGATATCACCGGTTCAGGCTGGTGGTGGGGGTGTAATGGTGTGGGGGATGGAGTATCACCGGTTCAGGCTGGTGGTGGGGGGTGTAATGGTGTGGGGGATGGGTTATCACCGGTTCAGGCTGGTGGTGGGGAGTGTAATGGTGTGGGGGATGGGGTATCACCGGTTCAGGCTGGTGGTGGGGGGTGTAATGGTGTGGGGGATGGGGTATCACCGGTTCAGGCTGGTGGTGGGGGTGTAATGGTGTGGGGGATGGGGTATCACCGGTTCAGGCTGGTGGTGTAATGGTGTGGGGGATGGGGTATCACCGGTTCAGGCTGGTGGTGGGGGTGTAATGGTGTGGGGGATGGGGTATCACCGGTTCAGGCTGGTGGTGGGGGTGTAATGATGTGGGGGGATGGGATATCACCGGTTCAGGCTGGTGGTGGGGGTGTAATGGTGGGGGGGATGAGATATCACCGGTTCAGGCTGGTGGTGGGGGGTGTAATGGTGTGGGGGATGGGGTATCACCGGTTCAGGCTGGTGGTGGGGGGTGTAATGGTGTGGGGGATGGGATATCACCGGTTCAGGCTGGTGGTGGGGGGTGTAATGGTGTGGGGGATGAGATATCACCGGTTCAGGCTGGTGGTGGGGAGTGTAATGGTGGGGGGGATGGGATATCACCGGTTCAGGCTGGTGGTGGGGGTGTAATGGTGTGGGGGATGGAGTATCACCGGTTCAGGCTGGTGGTGGGGGGTGTAATGGTGTGGGGGATGGGGTATCACCGGTTCAGGCTGGTGGTGTAATGGTGTGGGGGATGGGGTATCACCGGTTCAGGCTGGTGGTGGGGGTGTAATGGTGTGGGGGATGGGGTATCACCGGTTCAGGCTGGTGGTGGGGGTGTAATGGTGTGGGGGATGGGATATCACTGGTTCAGGCTGGTGGTGGGGGGTGTAATGGTGTGGGGGATGGGGTATCACCGGTTCAGGCTGGTGGTGGGGGTGTAATGGTTTTGGGAATGGGGTATCACCGGTTCAGGCTGGTGGTGGGGAGTGTAATGGTGGGGGGATGGGGTATCACTGGTTCAGGCTGGTGGTGGGGGTGTAATGGTGTGGGGGATGGGGTATCACCGGTTCAGGCTGGTGGTGGGGAGTGTAATGGTGGGGGGGATGAGATATCACCGGTTCAGGCTGGTGGTGGGGGGTGTAATGGTGTGGGGGATGGGGTATCACCGGTTCAGGCTGGTGGTGGGGGGTGTAATGGTGTGGGGGATGGGATATCACCGGTTCAGGCTGGTGGTGGGGGTGTAATGGTGGGGGGGATGGGGTTTTACCGGTTCAGGCTGGTGGTGGGGAGTGTAATGGTGGGGGGATGGGGTATCACTGGTTCAGGCTGGTGGTGGGGGTGTAATGGTGTGGGGGATGGGGTATCACCGGTTCAGGCTGGTGGTGGGGGGTGTAATGGTGTGGGGGATGGGATATCACCGGTTCAGGCTGGTGGTGGGGGGTGTAATGGTGTGGGGGATGGAGTATCACCGGTTCAGGCTGGTGGTGGGGGTGTAATGGTGTGGGGGATGGGGTATCACCGGTTCGGGCTGGTGGTGGGGGTGTAATGGTGTGGGGGATGGGGTATCACCGGTTCAGGCTGGTGGTGGGGGGTGTAATGGTGTGGGGGATGGAGTATCACCGGTTCAGGCTGGTGGTGGGGGTGTAATGTTGTGGGGGATGGGATATCACCGGTTCAGGCTGGTGGTGGGGGTGTAATGGTGTAGGGGATGGGGTATCACCGGTTCAGGCTGGTGGTGGGGGTGTAATGGTGTGGGGGATGGGATATCACCGGTTCAGGCTGGTGGTGGGGGGTGTAATGGTGTGGGGGATGGGGTATCACCGGTTCAGGCTGGTGGTGGGGAGTGTAATGGTGTGGGGGATGGGGTATCACCGGTTCAGGCTGGTGGTGGGGGTGTAATGGTGTGGGGGATGGGATATCACCGGTTCAGGCTGGTGGTGGGGGTGTAATGGTGTAGGGGATGGGGTATCACCGGTTCAGGCTGGTGGTGGGGGTGTAATGGTGTGGGGGATGGGATATTACCGGTTCAGGCTGGTGGTGGGGGTGTAATGGTGTGGGGGATGGGATATCACCGGTTCAGGCTGGTGGTGGGGGTGTAATGGTGTGGGGGATGGGGTATCACCGGTTCAGGCTGGTGGTGGGGGTGTAATGGTGTGGGGGATGGAGTATCACCGGTTCAGGCTGGTGGTGGGGAGTGTAATGGTGTGGGGGATGGGGTATCACCGGTTCAGGCTGGTGGTGGGGGTGTAATGGTGTGGGGGATGGGATATCACTGGTTCAGGCTGGTGGTGGGGGTGTAATGGTGTAGGGGATGGGGTATCACCGGTTCAGGCTGGTGGTGGGGGTGTAATGGTGTGGGGGATGGGATATCACCGGTTCAGGCTGGTGGTGGGGGTGTAATGGTGTGGGGGATGGGATATCACCGGTTCAGGCTGGTGGTGGGGGTGTAATGGTGTGGGGGATGGGGTATCACCGGTTCAGGCTGGTGGTGGGGAGTGTAATGGTGTGGGGGATGGGGTATCACCGGTTCAGGCTGGTGGTGGGGAGTGTAATGGTGTGGGGGATGGGGTATCACCGGTTCAGGCTGGTGGTGGGGGTGTAATGGTGTGGGGGATGGGATATCACTGGTTCAGGCTGGTGGTGGGGGTGTAATGGTGTAGGGGATGGGGTATCACCGGTTCAGGCTGGTGGTGGGGGTGTAATGGTGTGGGGGATGGGATATCACCGGTTCAGGCTGGTGGTGGGGGTGTAATGGTGTGGGGGATGGGATATCACCGGTTCAGGCTGGTGGTGGGGGTGTAATGGTGTGGGGGATGGGGTATCACCGGTTCAGGCTGGTGGTGGGGGTGTAATGGTGTGGGGGATGGGGTATCACCGGTTCAGGCTGGTGGTGGGGGTGTAATGATGTGGGGGGATTGGGGTATCACCGGTTCAGGCTGGTGGTGGGGAGTGTAATGGTGTGGGGGATGGGGTATCACCGGTTCAGGCTGGTGGTGGGGGTGTAATGGTGTGGGGGATTGGGTATCACCGGCTCAGGCTGGTGGTGGGGGGTGTAATGGTGTGGGGGATGGGGTATCACCGGTTCAGGCTGGTGGTGGGGGTGTAATGGTGTGGGGGATGGGCCCACTTTGGGCCCCCCATGTCCATCCCTTTATGACTACAGTGTCCCCATCTTCTGATGACTCTTTCCAGCAGGATAATGCCCCATGTCACAAAGCTCCAATCATCTCATCACTGGACAATGAGGTAACTGCACTCCAATGGCCTCCACACTCACCACATCTCGTCCAATAGAGCACCTTTGGGATGTGGTGGAATGGGAGATTGGCATCATGGATGTGCAGCCGACAAATCTGCAGCAACTGTGTGATGTCATCAGGTCACTATGGAGCAAAATCTCTGAGGAACGTTTCCAACACCTTGTTGTATCTATTCCACCAAGAGTGAAGGCAAAAGGGGGTCCAACCCGGGACTAGCAAGGGGGCCTTAATAAAGGGGGTCCAACCCGCTACTAGCAAGGGGGACCTAATAAAGGGGGTCCAACCCGGAACTAGCAAGGGGGACCTAATAAAGGGGGTCCAACCCGGAACTAGCAAGGGGGACCTAATAAAAGGGGTCCAACCCGCTACTAGCAAGGGGGACCTAATAAAAGGGGTCCAACCCGCTACTAGCAAGGGGGACCTAATAAAGGGGGTCCAACCCGGAACTAGCAAGGGGGACCTAATAAAAGGGGTCCAACCCTCTACTAGCAAGGGGGACCTAATAAAGAGGGTCCATCCCGGGACTAGCAAGGGGAACCTAATAAAGGGGGTCCATCCCGGGACTAGCAAGGGGAACCTAATAAAGGGGGTCCAACCCGAGACTAGCAAGGGGAACCTAATAAAGGGGGTCCAACCCGAGACTAGCAAGGGGAACCTAATAAAGGGGGTCCAACCCGGGACTAGCAAGGGGAACCTAATAAAGGGGGTCCATCCCGGGACTAGCAAGGGGAACCTAATAAAGGGGGTCCAACCCGAGACTAGCAAGGGGAACCTAATAAAGGGGGTCCATCCCGGGACTAGCAAGGGGAACCTAATAAAGGGGGTCCAACCCGAGACTAGCAAGGGGAACCTAATAAAGGGGGTCCAACCCGGGACTAGCAAGGGGGACCTAATAAAGGGGGTCCAACCCGAGACTAGCAAGGGGAACCTAATAAAGGGGGTCCAACCTGAGACTAGCAAGGGGAACCTAATAAAGGGGGTCCAACCCGGGACTAGCAAGGGGGACCTAATAAAGGGGGTCCAACCCGAGACTAGCAAGGGGAACCTAATAAAGGGGGTCCAACCCGGGACTAGCAAGGGGGACCTAATAAAGGGGGTCCAATCTGGTACTAGCAAGGGGGACCTAATAAAGGGGGTCCAACCTGGTACTAGCAAGGGGGACCTAATAAAGGGGGTCCAACCCGGGACTAGCAAGGTGGACCTAATAAAGGGGGTCCAACCCGCTACCAGCAAGGGGGACCTAATAAATGGGGTCCATCCTGGGACTAGCAAAGGGGGACCCAATAAAGGGGCCAGTGAATTTCTTTAACCGGAATTGTAATGAGGTAAGACCGACTCTTCAGATGGTTTCCTAGGCCCAGCCATGACCGGTCCTCTTGAACCCGCCGTGCCCCCGACGATACCCCCCCCCCCCCCTCCCGCTCGCGGCTCTATCTTACATTCTGAGGAAATATCTGCGCACTCATCAGTGAGATTAATTTCCCAGACGTCTCCCACTTCTTAATTACTTTTTGTTGGCGATGTTAATAAACGTTTCCATTACTGCCGGGGACGGAGGCGCCTTCTGTGACTCCCATTCGGAGCACAGCCTTAGTTAGGACTGGATGGAGGGAACTCCCGACAAATGCTGCTTTGTAGTGGGAACAATTCAATATCCGGAGCTGTAAACGAGTCGTTATTAGAAAGATTTGCTGTCGCTTCCTGTCCTGGTGACACCAGGATAACAGAGGATATGGGTGTCACCAGAACAGGAAGACACGGTGAGCAATAAAATCCTGAGGGATGTTCTAACCTTTCCCCTCTCTACCAAGCAGATATGATTTGTTGCTGTCTCTGTCCCCATTGGAGAGATATCCAATCTCTTCCTGTTATTGGGACACTCTGTCACTGGGACAGGAAGTGAGGGGAAGTCTCCCCAATGAACGGTCAAGTAGAGTGCTGGAGACCAGAGAATGATGGTGGAGAATGCTGGAGAGCAATGAACAATCAGAGAGGATTCTGGAGACAAGGGAATGATGGTGGAGAGTCCTGAAGACCACTGAGCGATCGGGGAGAGTGCTGAGAACCAATGGACGATCTGAGAGAGTGCAGGAGGTAAGAACAATCAGGGAGAGTGCTGGAGAACAATCAAAGACAGTGCTGGATACCAAGGAACGATAGTGGAAAGAGCTGGAGACCAAAAAAAACATCAGAGAGAGTGCTAGAGACCAAGGAACACTTCTGGAGAACACCGCAGACCAATGAACTGTCTGGGAGACTGCTGCACACCAATGAACTGTCTGGGAAAGTGCTGCACACCAATGAACTGTCTGGGAGAGTGCTGCACACCAATGAACTGTCTGGGAGAGTGCTGCACACAAATGAACTGTCTGGGAGAGTGCTGCACACCAATAGCTAAATCGGGGAGAGTGCTGGAGACCATTGACAAGTCGGGGAGAGTGCTGCAGACCATTGACAAGTCGGGGAGAGTGCTGCAGACCATTGACAAGTCGGGGAGAGTGCTGCAGACCATTGACAAGTCGGGGAGAGTGCTGCAGACCATTGACAAGTCGGGGAGAGTGCTGCAGACCATTGACAAGTCAGGGAGAGTGCTGCAGACCATTGACAAGTCGGGGAGAGTGCTGCAGACCAATGACAAGTCGGGGAGAGTGCTGCAGACCAATGACTAATTGGGGAGAGTGCTGCAGACCATTGAAAAGTCGGGGAGAGTGCTGCAGACCATTGACAAGTCAGGGAGAGTGCTGCAGACCATTGACAAGTCGGGGAGAGTGCTGCAGACCAACGACTAATTGGGGAGAGTGCTGCAGACCATTGAAAAGTCGGGTAGAGTGCTGCAGACCATTGACAAGTCAGGGAGAGTGCTGCAGACCATTGACAAGTCAGGGAGAGTGCTGCAGACCAATGACTAATTGGGGAGAGTGCTTCAGACCAATGAATTTTCTGGGAGAGTGCTGCAGACCAATGAATGGTCGGGGAGAGTGCTGCAGACCAATGAATAGTCGGGGAGAGTGCTGCAGACCAATGAATGGTCGGGGAGAGTGCTGCAGACCAATGAATGGTCGGGGAGAGTGCTGCAGACCAATGAATGGTCGGGGAGAGTGCTGCAGACCAGTGAATGATCGGGGAGAGTGCTGGAGACTAATGAACGATCGGGGAGAGTGCTGCAGACCAATGACTAATCGGGGAGAGTGCTGGAGATCATTGAACAGTCAGGGAGAGTGCTGGAGACCAGTGAATGATTGGGGAGAGTGCTGGAGACCAATGAATGATCATTGACCAGTCGGAGAGAGTGCTGGAGACCTTTGAACAGTCGGAGAGAGTGCTGGAGACCATTGAACAGTCAGGGAGAGTGCTGGAGACCATTGAACAGTCGGGGAGAGTGCTGGAGACCATTGATCAGTCGGGGAGAGTGCTGGAGACCTTTGAACAGTCGGGGTGAGTGCTGGAGAACATTGAACAGTCGGAGAGAGTGCTGGAGACCATTGAACAGTCGGAGAGAGTGCTGGAGACCATTGAACAGTCGGGGAGAGTGCTGGAGACCATTGAACAGCCGGGGAGAGTGCTGGAGACCATTGAACAGTCGGGGAGAGTGCTGGAGACCATTGAACAGTTGGAGAGAGTGCTGGAGACCATTGAACAGTCGGGGAGAGTGCTGGAGACCATTGAATTGTCTGGGAGAGTGCTTCAGACCAGTGGACGATCTGAGAGGGTGCAGGAGGTAAGAACAATCAGGGAGAGTGCTGGAGAACAATCAAAGACAGTGCTGGATACCAAGAAACGATAGTGGAAAGAGCTGGAGACCAAAAAAAAACATCAGAGAGAGTGCTAGAGACCAAGGAACACTTCTAGAGAACACCGCAGACCAATGAACTGTCTGGGAGACTGCTGCACACCAATGAACTGTCTGGGAGAGTGCTGCACACCAATTAACTGTCCGGGAGAGTGCTGCACACCAATGAACTGTCTGGGAGAGTGCTGCACACAAATGAACTGTCTGGGAGAGTGCTGCACACCAATAGCTAAATCGGGGAGAGTGCTGGAGACCATTGACAAGTCGGGGAGAGTGCTGCAGACCATTGACAAGTCGGGGAGAGTGCTGCAGACCATTGACAAGTCGGGGAGAGTGCTGCAGACCATTGACAAGTCGGGGAGAGTGCTGCAGACCATTGACAAGTCGGGGAGAGTGCTGCAGACCATTGACAAGTCGGGGAGAGTGCTGCAGACCATTGACAAGTCGGGGAGAGTGCTGCAGACCATTGACAAGTCGGGGAGAGTGCTGCAGACCATTGACAAGTCGGGGAGAGTGCTGCAGACCATTGACAAGTCGGGGAGAGTGCTGCAGACCATTGACAAGTCGGGGAGAGTGCTGCAGACCATTGACAAGTCGGGGAGAGTGCTGCAGACCATTGACAAGTCGGGGAGAGTGCTGCAGACCATTGACAAGTCGGGGAGAGTGCTGCAGACCATTGACAAGTCAGGGAGAGTGCTGCAGACCATTGACAAGTCAGGGAGAGTGCTGCAGACCATTGACAAGTCGGGGAGAGTGCTGCAGACCAATGACTAATTGGGGAGAGTGCTGCAGACCATTGAAAAGTCGGGTAGAGTGCTGCAGACCATTGACAAGTCAGGGAGAGTGCTGCAGACCATTGACAAGTCAGGGAGAGTGCTGCAGACCAATGACTAATTGGGGAGAGTGCTGCACACCAATGAACTGTCTGGGAGAGTGCTGCACACAAATGAACTGTCTGGGAGAGTGCTGCACACCAATAGCTAAATCGGGGAGAGTGCTGGAGACCATTGACAAGTCGGGGAGAGTGCTGCAGACCATTGACAAGTCGGGGAGAGTGCTGCAGACCATTGACAAGTCGGGGAGAGTGCTGCAGACCATTGACAAGTCGGGGAGAGTGCTGCAGACCATTGACAAGTCGGGGAGAGTGCTGCAGACCATTGACAAGTCGGGGAGAGTGCTGCAGACCATTGACAAGTCGGGGAGAGTGCTGCAGACCATTGACAAGTCGGGGAGAGTGCTGCAGACCATTGACAAGTCGGGGAGAGTGCTGCAGACCATTGACAAGTCAGGGAGAGTGCTGCAGACCATTGACAAGTCAGGGAGAGTGCTGCAGACCATTGACAAGTCGGGGAGAGTGCTGCAGACCAATGACTAATTGGGGAGAGTGCTGCAGACCATTGAAAAGTCGGGTAGAGTGCTGCAGACCATTGACAAGTCAGGGAGAGTGCTGCAGACCATTGACAAGTCAGGGAGAGTGCTGCAGACCATTGACAAGTCAGGGAGAGTGCTGCAGACCAATGACTAATTGGGGAGAGTGCTTCAGACCAATGAATTTTCTGGGAGAGTGCTTCAGACCAATGAATGGTCGGGGAGAGTGCTGCAGACCAATGAATGGTCGGAGAGAGTGCTGGAGACCATTGAAGAGTCGGGGAGAGTGCTGGAGACCATTGAACAGTCGGAGAGAGTGCTGGAGACCATTGAACAGTCGGGGAGAGTGCTGCAGACCATTGACAAGTCAGGGAGAGTGCTGCAGACCATTGACAAGTCGGGGAGAGTGCTGCAGACCAATGACTAATTGGCGAGAGTGCTTCAGACCAATGAATTGTCTGGGAGAGTGCTTCAGACCAATGAATGGTCGGGGAGAGTGCTTCAGACCAATGAATGGTCGGGGAGAGTGCTGCAGACCAATGAATGGTCGGGGAGAGTGCTGCAGACCAATGAATCGTCGGGGAGAGTGCTGCAGACCAGTGAATGATCGGGGAGAGTGCTGGAGACTAATGAACGATCGGGGAGAGTGCTGCAGACCAATGACTAATCGGGGAGAGTGCTGGAGATCATTGAACAGTCAGGGAGAGTGCTGGAGACCAATGAATGATCATTGACCAGTCGTAGAGAGTGCTGGAGACCTTTGAACAGTCGGAGAAAGTGCTGGAGACCTTTGAACAGTCGGGGTGAGTGCTGGAGACCAGTGAATGATTGGGGAGAGTGCTGGAGACCAATGAATGATCATTGACCAGTCGGGGTGAGTGCTGGAGACCTTTGAACAGTCGGAGAGAGTGCTGGAGACCATTGAACAGTTGGGGAGAGTGCTGGAGACCATTGAACAGTCGAGGAGAGTGCTGGAGACCATTGAACAGTCGAGGAGAGTGCTGGAGACCATTGAACAGTCGGGGAGACCATTGAACAGTCGGGGAGAGTGCTGGAGACCTTTGAACAGTCGGGGAGAGTGCTGGAGACCATTGAACAGTCGGAGAGAGTGCTGGAGACCATTGAACAGTCGGAGAGAGTGCTGGAGACCATTGAACAGTCGGAGAGAGTGCTGGAGACCATTGAACAGTTGGGGAGAGTGCTGGAGACCATTGAACAGTCGGGGAGAGTGCTGGAGACCATTGAACAGTCGGGGAGAGTGCTGGAGACCATTGAACAGTCGGGGAGAGTGCTGGCGACCTTTGAACAGTCGGGGTGAGTGCTGGAGAACATTGAACAGTCGGAGAGAGTGCTGGAGACCATTGAACAGTCGGGGAGAGTGCTGGAGACCATTGAACAGTCGGGGAGAGTGCTGGAGACCATTGAACAGTTGGAGAGAGTGCTGGAAACCATTGAACAGTTGGGGAGAGTGCTGGAGACCATTGAATTGTCTGGGAGAGTGCTTCAGACCAATGAATGGTCCCGGAGAGTGCTGCAGACCAATGATTGGTCGGGGAGAGTGCTGGAGACCAATGAATGATCGGGGAGAGTGCTGCAGACCAATGAATGATCATTGACCAGTCGGGGAGAGTGCTGGAGACCATTGAACAGTCAGGGAGAGTGCTGGAGACCATTGAACATTCAGAGAGAGTGCTGGAGACCATTGAACATGCGGAGAGATTGTTGCACACCAATGAGCAATTGGGGAAAGTACTGCAGACCAATGAATGATTTCAGAGAGTGCTGGAGACCATTGAACAGTCAGAGAGAGTGCTGGAGACCATTGAACATTTGGAGAGAGTGCTGGAGACCATTGAACAGTCAGAGAGAGTGCTGGAGACCATTGAACAGTCGGGGAGAGTGCTGGAGACCATTGAACATTCGGAGAGAGTGTTGCACACCAATGAGCAATTGGGGAAAGTACTGCAGACCAATGAATGATTTCAGAGAGTGCAGGAGACCAATGAATGATTCGGAAGAATGCTGGCGATTGAGGAGCATTTGGGGAGAGTCCTGCAGACCAATGAATAATCAGGAAGGCAGAGTGATGGAAACCAACGAATGATTTCGGAGAGAGCTACAAACCAATGAACAATCGGGGAGAGTTGTGAAGTTCTGAAGACCAATGAGCAATTAGGGAGAGAACCGCAGACCAATGAATGAGCAGGCAGAGTGCTGGAAACCGATGAATAATTGGACAGAGCTCTGGAGACCAATAAAAGACAGAGGAGAGCGCTGCTGACCAATGAACGATTGGCGAGAGTGCTAGAAAGCCGTGAATGATAGAAGAAAGCTCTGGAGACCAATGAACGTTCTGGAAAGTGCTGGAGACCTAATAAAATGTTGGCCATAATCTTCGCCTGAATGTGCTCTGATGCCGGAGAGAAGCCGGGAATTGGGTTTCCTTCCTCGGTGGTTTATGAACGCCGACGTTCCATGAAAATTACGAGGCCCCCGGGGAACGCAGGAAACGCATTCTCCTCCGTCTCTCCCGGGATCAATACGGACAGACGTCTCCCTAATCCATGAGGATCCACATTATTCCTGCGATTTGTCTTGACAGCTTTACGATACAAAGTATCCGTCATTGACGCGCGCCGCGAGCGTGATGGACGAGGTGTGAGCGGAGATAATGTGTTTCTGTCCTGTCGTTCCTCGTCCTTCCGAGTGATGAAGTGCCTCTACCCCCCTCCTAATCTCGAGGACGGCACGTCCCTCCCTCCGCGTCCTTATTAATGGCAGCGCAAACGTATGCTGGGACTGATCTACCTGGCCGAAGATTCATAACGCAATGAGTGCCGTCTTGTGATTGGCTGATCCCTTCCTGTGCTATAGGGAAGTGGTCGTCTACTTACTAGATATAGGAAGCCTCTGCTGCGGCCTCTGACATTCCCATGGGGGACACACATAATATTCAGTCTATGTTGTATTACGAAAGATTGTCAGAGACTGCTTTCATATTACAGGAGATGGTCAGAGACTGCAGACATAATACAGGAGATGGTCAGAGACTGCAGACATCCTACAGGAGATGGTCAGAGACTGCAAACATCCTACAGGAGATGGTCAGAGACTGCAGACATAATACAGGAGATGGTCAGAGACTGCAGACATAATACAGGAGATGGTCAGAGACTGCAGACATCCTAAAGGAGATGGTCAGAGACTGCAGACATCCTACAGGAGATGATCAGAGACTGCAGACATCCTACAGGAGATGATCAGAGACTGCAGACATCCTACAGAAGATGGTCAGAGACTGCAGACATCCTACAGAAGATGGTCAGAGACTGCAGACATCCTACAGGAGATGGTCAGAGACTGCAGACATACTACAGGAGATGGTCAGAGACTGCAGACATACTACAGGAGATGGTCAGAGACTGCAGACATCCTACAAGAGATGGTCAGAGACTGCAGACATCCTACAAGAGATGGTCAGAGACTGCAGACATCCTACAGGAGATGGTCAGAGACAGCAGACATCCTACAGGAGATGGTCAGAGACAGCAGACATAATACAGGAGATGGTCAGAGACTGCAGACATCCTACAGGAGATGTTCAGAGACTGCAGTCATCCTACAGGAGATGGTCAGAGACTGCAGTCATCCTACAGGAGATGGTCAGAGACTGCAGACATACTACAGGAGATGGTCAGAGACTGCAGACATCCTACAGGAGATGGTCAGAGACTGCAGACATACTACAGGAGATGGTCAGAGACTGCAGACATACTGCAGGAGATGGTCAGAGACTGCAGACATACTACAGGAGATGGTCAGAGACTGCAGACATCCTACAAGAGATGGTCAGAGACTGCAGACATCCTACAAGAGATGGTCAGAGACTGCAGACATCCTACAGGAGATGGTCAGAGACAGCAGACATAATACAGGAGATGGTCAGAGACAGCAGACATAATACAGGAGATGGTCAGAGACTGCAGACATCCTACAGGAGATGGTCAGAGACTTCAAACATCCTACAGGAGATGGTCAGAGACTGCAGTCATCCTACAGGAGATGGTCAGAGACTGCAGACATACTACAGGAGATGGTCAGAGACTGCAGACATCCTACAGGAGATGGTCAGAGACAGCAGACATAATACAGGAGATGGTCAGAGACTGCGGACATCCTACAAGAGATGGTCAGAGACTGCAAACATCCTACAGGAGATGATCAGAGACTGCAGTCATCCTACAGGAGATGGCCAGAGACTGCAGACATCCTACAGGAGATGGTCAGAGACTGCAGACATACTACAGGAGATGACCAGAGACTGCAGACATCCTATAAGAGATGGTCAGAGACTGCAGACATCCTACAGGAGACGGTCAGAGACTGCAAACATCCTACAGGAGATGGTCAGAGACTGCAAACATCCTACAGGAGACGATCAGAGACTGCAAAACATCCTACAGGAGACAGTCAGAGACTGCAAACATAATACAGGAAACGACCAGAGACTGCAAACATCCTACAGGAGATGGTCAGAGACTGCAGACATCCTACAGGAGATGGTCAGAGACTGCAAACATCCTACAGGAGACGGTCAGAGACTGCAAACATCCTACAGGAGAAGTCAGAGACTGCAGACATACTACAAGAGACAGTCAGAGACTACAGACATCCTACAGGAGATGGTCAGAGACTGCAAACATCCTACAGGAGACGTCAGAGACTGCAAACATCCTACAGGAGACAGTCAGAGACTGTATGGGGCATACTACAATTGATTGCAGGCATTCCTACAGGAGATGCTTAGAGACTACTCACATACTACCAGAGATTAGCAGAGACCGTTGTCATACTACAGAGACTTTCACAGACCGCTGACCCACTACAGGATAAAGTCAGAGACTGAGCACAGGCATTGGTGGAGACTGGAGCAGGACATAGAGATTGTTTCATGAAACTGCCAGTATAGGCCTTTCCCCCTGTACCCACTGCTGGGGCGGTCCGCCACACAGTAAGTACCAAGGAGCCACATGCAACCCTCAGGCTGCCAGTGGTGGACCAGGGGAAGAGTGCTGACCACCAATGAATGATTGGGAAGAGTGCTTGAGACCAATAAACGATCAGGAAGAGTGTTGCAGACCTTTGATTGGTCTGGGGGATTGTTGTAGGCCAATGACTGATCAGGAAGAGTTTGCAAGACCAATGATCAATTGGGGAGAGCAATAAATGATCAGAGAGAGTGTTGGGGACCAATGAAGTATCAGGAACATTGTTGGAGACAGATGAAGGATCAGGGAGAATGCTGGAGACCAATGAAGGATCGAAAAGAATGCTGAAGACCAATAAATGATCAGGTAAATTGTTGGCGATGGATGAAGGATCAGGGAGAATGCTGGAGACCGATGAAGGATCGAGAAGAATGCTAAAGACCAATGGAGGATCGAGAAAAATGCTGGAGACCAATGAATGTTTAGGGAAATGGTTGGAGATGGATGAAGGATTCAGGAGAATGCTGAAGACCAATGAATAATTGAGAAGAATGCAAAAGACCAATGGAGGTTCGAGAAGAATGCTGGAGACCAATGAACAGTTGGGGAGAGTGCTTGAGACCAATAAATGATCAATACGAACACTGGAGACCAATGAACAATTGAGGAGAATGCTGGAGACCAATGAATGATCAGGGAAATTGTTGGAGATTGAGGAGAATGATGGAGACCAATGAACAGTTGAGGAGAGTGCTGGAGACCAATGAAGGATCAGGACGATTGTTGGAGAGGGATGAAGGATCATGGAGAATGCTGGAGACCAATGAAGAATCAAAAAGAATGCTGGAGACCAATGAACAGTTGGGGAGAGTACTGGAGACCAATGAATGTTTAGGGAAATAGTTGGAGATGGATGAAGGATCCAGGAGAATGCTGAAGACCAATGAATAAATCGAGAAGAATGCTGGAGACCAATGAACAGTTGGGGAGAGTGCTTGAGACCAATAAATGATCAATAAGAACACTGGAGACCAATGAACAATTGGGGAGAATGCTGGCGACCAAATGAAGGATCAGGACGATTGTTGGAGAGGGATGAAGGATCATGGAGAATGCTGGAGGCCAATGAACAGTTAAGGAGAATGCTGGAGACCAATGAAGGATCGAGAAGAATGCTGGAGACCAATGAACGGTTGGGAAGAGTGCTGGAGACCAATGAATGATCAGGGAAATTGTTGGACATTGAGGAGACTGCTGGAGACCAATGAACAATTGGGGAGAGTGCTGGAGACCAATGAAGGTTCGAGAAGAATGATGGAGACCAATGAAGGATCGAAAAAGAATGCTGGAGACCAATGAAGGATCGAGAAGAATGCTGGAGACCAATGAACGGTTGGGAAGAGTGCTGGTGACCAATGAATAATCAATAAGAACACTGGAGACCAATGAACAATTGGGGAGAGTGCTGGAGACCAATGAAGGATCATGGAGAATGCTGGAGGCCAATGAACGGTTGGGAAGAGTGCTGGAGACCAATGAATGATCAGGGAAATTGTTGGAGATTGAGGAGAATGCTGGAGACCAATGAACGGTTAAGGAGAATGCGGGAGACCAATGAACGATGGAGAAGAATGCTGGAGACCACTGAAGGATCGAGAAGAATGCTGGAGACCAATGAACGTTTGGGAAGAGTGCTGGAGACCAATGAATAATCAATAAGAACACTGGAGACCAATGAACAATTGGGGAGAGTGCTGGAGACCAATGAAGGATCAGGACGATTGTTGAAGAGAGGGATGAAGAATCATGGAGAATGCTGGAGGCCAATGAAGGATTGAGAAGAATTCTGGAGACCAATGAAGGATCGAGAAGAATGCTGGAGACCAATGAACGGTTGGGAAGAGTGCTGGAGACCAATGAATAATCAATTAGAACACTGGAGACCAATGAACAATTGGGGAGAGTGCTGGAGACCAATGAAGGATAAGGACGATTGTTGGAGAGGGATGAAGGATCATGGAGAATGCTGGAGACCAATGAATGATCAGGGAGATAGTTGGAGAGGGATGAAGGATCATGGAGAATGCTGGAGACCAATGAATGATCAGGGAGATAGTTGGAGAGGGATGAAGGATCATGGAGAATGCTGGAGACCAATGAATGATCAGGGAGATAGTTGGAGAGGGATGAAGGATCATGGAGAATGCTGGAGACCAATGAATGATCAGGGAGATAGTTGGAGAGGGATGAAGGATCATGGAGAATGCTGGAGACCAATGAATGATCGGGGAGATAGTTGGAGAGGGATGAAGGATCATGGAGAATGCTGGAGACCAATGAATGATCGGGGAGATAGTTGGAGAGGGATGAAGGATCATGGAGATTGCTGGAGACCAATGAATGATCGGGGAGATAGTTGGAGAGGGATGAAGGATCATGGAGAATGCTGGAGACCAATGAATGATCGGGGAGATAGTTGGAGAGGGATGAAGGATCATGGAGAATGCTGGAGACCAATGAATGATCGGGGAGATAGTTGGAGAGGGATGAAGGATCATGGAGAATGCTGGAGACCAATGAATGATCGGGGAGATAGTTGGAGAGGGATGAAGGATCATGGAGAATGCTGAAGACCAATGAATGATCGGGAAAATAGTTGGAGAGGGATGAAGGATCATGGAGAATGCTGGAGACCAATGAATGATCGGGGAGATAGTTGGAGAGGGATGAAGGATCATGGAGAATGCTGGAGACCAATGAATGATCGGGGAGATAGTTGGAGAGGGATGAAGGATCATGGAGAATGCTGGAGACCAATGAATGATCGGGGAGATAGTTGGAGAGGGATGAAGGATCATGGAGAATGCTGGAGACCAATAAAGGATCATGGAGAATGCTGGAGACCAATGAATGATCGGGGAGATAGTTGGAGAGGGATGAAGGATCATGGAGAATGCTGGAGACCAATGAATGATCATGGAGAATGCTGGAGACCAATAAAGGATCATGGAGAATGCTGGAGACTAATGAATGATCGGGGAGATAGTTGGAGAGGGATGAAGGATCATGGAGAATGCTGGAGACCAATGAATGATCATGGAGAATGCTGGAGACCAATAAAGGATCATGGAGAATGCTGGAGACCAATGAATGATCGGGGAGATAGTTGGAGAGGGATGAAGGATCATGGAGAATGCTGGAGACCAATAAAGGATCATGGAGAATGCTGGAGACCAATAAAGGATCATGGAGAATGCTGGAGACCAATGAATGATCGGGGAGATAGTTGGAGAGGGATGAAGGATCATGGAGAATGCTGGAGACCAATAAAGGATCATGGAGAATGCTGGAGACCAATGAATGATCGGGGAGATAGTTGGATTCGGATGAACAACCAGGGAGAGTCCCAGGAACCAATGAGCAATCGGTGAAAGTAGCATGCTTCCCATTCGCTTCCCCCAGTAATCGCAGTGATGTCAGAGAGATGAGGTCTTACCTGCCGCAAACTCCCGGATCTTCTCAGGACGGCGGAGCAGAACCTCCCTAGAGAGACACAGAGAGATGTGATTGGTTGGGGGCCCCGGACTCAGTGATCAGATTGTGTGTGGGGCAGATGTCGGTGTTGATGAGATTATAATCACCGTGTGAACGCAGACAGCAGCAGGCGCACTTCCTGGTGGTTCCGGAGGTAGCTCTCATTATCGATCCGGGTCTGGATCTGCAGGAGGAGAGATGACACACATAGGGATCAGAGATCCAACCAATGACAGGAGACTATCGATGGGCGTGTCACCATGAACCACCAATCAAAGAACATGACCATGGGGAAACAACCAATCAGATATCAGTGAGGTCAGATTGCTGGTTTTAGTTGATTGATTGATTGATCAGATCTCCCTAGATCATTGGAGAGTTATATTAGATGATCGATGATCGAGTCATGGGATAGGGGGTCAGTGGTTATATTAGATGATCGATGATCGAGTCATGGGGGAGAGGGTCAGTGGTTATATTAGATGATCGATGATCGAGTCATGGGGGAGGGGGTCAGTGGTTATATTAGATGATCGATGATCGAGTCATGGGGGAGGGGGTCAGTGGTTATATTAGATGATCGATGATCGAGTCATGAGGGAGGGGGTCAGTGGTTATATTAGATGATCGATGATCGAGTCATGGGGGAGGGGGTCAGTGGTTATATTAGATGATTGATCAGATCTCTCTGCGTCATGGGGGAGGGTTATATTAGATGATCGATGATCCAGTCATGGGGGAGGGGGGCAATGGTTATATTAGATGATCGAGTCATGGGGGGAGGGTTATATTAGATGATCGAGTCATGGGGGAGGGGGAGGGTTATATTAGATGATCGAGTCATGGGGGGAGGGTTATATTAGATGATCGATGATCGAGTCATGGGGGGAGGGTTATATTAGATGATCGAGTCATGGGGGGAGGGTTATATTAGATGATCGATGATCGAGTCATGGGGGAGGGGGGAGGGTTATACTAGATGATCGAGTCATGGGGGAGGGGGGAGGGTTATACTAGATGATCGAGTCATGGGGGAGGGGGGAGGGTTATACTAGATGATCGATTGAACAGAAATCCTCAGATCAGGGCTCAGCACCGACATCCTTTCCAGTCTACAGAAAACGTAAAAGTGTCAAATATATAAAAAAAGGGGTTGGCCTTGTAGACCCCGCCCATGAGGAGGACCTGTCACCGCCTATTACTGTCACATGACATGCTTACATTCCTTCTGACAGAAATAAAAGTGTAAAAATAGTGTGTCCCCCTCCTGTAGTATGTCCGCAGTCTCTGTCCACCTCCTGTAGTATGTCCGCAGCCTCTGTCCACCTCCTGTAGTATGTCCGCAGCCTCTGTCCCCCTCCTGTAGTATGTCCGCAGCCTCTGTCCCCCTCCTGTAGTGTGTCCGCAGCCTCTGTCCCCCTCCTGTAGTGTGTCCGCAGCCTCTGTCCACCTCCTGTAGTATGTCCGCAGCCTCTGTCCACCTCCTGTAGTGTGTCCGCAGTCTCTGTCCCCCTCCTGTAGTATGTCCGCAGCCTCTGTCCACCTCCTGTAGTATGTCCGCAGCCTCTGTCCCCCTCCTGTAGTATGTCCGCAGCCTCTGTCCCCCTCCTGTAGTGTGTCCGCAGCCTCTGTCCCCCTCCTGTAGTGTGTCCGCAGCCTCTGTCCACCTCCTGTAGTATGTCCGCAGCCTCTGTCCACCTCCTGTAGTGTGTCCGCAGTCTCTGTCCCCCTCCTGTAGTATGTCCGCAGCCTCTGTCCACCTCCTGTAGTATGTCCGCAGCCTCTGTCCCCCTCCTGTAGTATGTCCGCAGCCTCTGTCCCCCTCCTGTAGTGTGTCCGCAGCCTCTGTCCCCCTCCTGTAGTGTGTCCGCAGCCTCTGTCCTCCTCCTGTAGTATGTCCGCAGCCTCTGTCCACCTCCTGTAGTGTGTCCGCAGTCTCTGTCCCCCTCCTGTAGTATGTCCGCAGCCTCTGTCCACCTCCTGTAGTATGTCCGCAGCCTCTGTCCCCCTCCTGTAGTATGTCCGCAGCCTCTGTCCCCCTCCTGTAGTGTGTCCGCAGCCTCTGTCCCCCTCCTGTAGTGTGTCCGCAGCCTCTGTCCCTCTCCTGTAGTATGTCCGCAGCCTCTGTCCCTCTCCTGTAGTGTGTCCGCAGCCTCTGTCCCCCTCCTGTAGTATGTCCGCAGTCTCTGTCCCCCTCCTGTATCGTGTCCGCAGCCTCTGACCATCTCTTGTCATGTCTACAGTCTCTGAGGGGATCCTAGAAAGGAGTCAAGAGTGGAAGTGCCGCCGGGATGGGGGTTACGGCCCAGGAAGAAACAGACGTGTGGACTGGGAAGAGGAGATCAGAGCCACCAAGCTGGAGCCGTCTGACTGAGCCCCACACTGTGCACCCGAGAGGAGGTAAGTGACAGTGCCGCCAGGCCAGTCTGAGGGGGGGGGGTCACTGTCTGATGTAAGGAGGTGAATGAATACAATAATGTAAGGGGGCACTGATATAAAGGTTTCCCCCTTATATTAGTACCCCCCCTTTACCTTAGTGTATTCACTCTGTGGAAGGTGGTCTCTATTCACCAGAGCCCCTCCCCCCACATCAGGGTTCCCCCTTACATCATGATCTGCAGCGTTCCCCTTTACATAAGAGTTCCCTTGCACTGTAAGGGGGCATCCTGCAGACTCTGATGTAAGAGGGAACTCTGTGCTGGCTGGGTTATAGTATCCTAACCTTCATGTGAATTGAGAAATATGTTTTTTTACTTTTGTTTAACTTAAACACATTGATATTAGCATCAGCTATGTGTTTTTAGTTCAAATATTGATATTTGCACTGTTTAGTACTAAAAACCGTAATTTTAGGTACTGTTTTGCAGTGTCAGTAAAAAATGCGGCTCTGCCAGTAATCTTCATTATTTTTGCCAGTAAGAAATTGGTGCCGTACAGAAATTTTGGCATCCTTGCCAGTAAATTTCACTTCAGGGGGTTGGCAACACTGGGTTTCACTGGGAGGAATGATGGTTATATTGGGAGATTGGATTTTGGGGTGTATATAAGAATTGGGGTCCCTCTATAATCACCCCAACTGCTGAATGGTGGTAGGCGTGTCCTGTCCAGACCCTCCACCAATCAGGAGCGCATAACATTTCTCCTCTATTTATTATAGGGGGACACCACAACTCCCAGCATGCTCAGCGGGGTCCCCTCTCACCTTCCAGGCCCCCAGCCGGCTCTCCTGTTCGGGGTTCAGGGCCCCGGGATCCGTCTCCGCCATCTTCCTCTCCTCTCGGGGACGCTCTCCCGGTTGCTAGGGGCGTGGAGTCACGTGACCAGCGGCGGCCCCGCCCTGTTCTCGGGGAGATTGTTACCATGGAGACGGCCGAGCTAGGGGGAGCCCCGCGTGTGACGTCACTAAACAGGTATGTGGGCGGAGCCTGGCCATCGGCACCGTGTCCTGGGGGCAGCCAATCAGGATTGTCCTTCAGATGAATAGAGGAGTGTGGTTACCAGGGGCAACAGAGGAGGAAACTGAGCGGTCTCCATGGTGTCCCCTCCCCCCATACATTATATACTGTGGTGTCCCCTCCCCCATACATTATATACTGTGGTGTCCCCTCCCCCATACATTATATACTGTGGTGTCCCCTCCCCCCATACATTATATACTGTGGTGTCCCCTCCCCCCATACATTATATACTGTCCCCTCCCCCCATACATTATATACTGTGATGTCCCCTCCCCCCATACATTATATACTGTGGTGTCCCCTCCCCCCATACATTATATTCTGTGGTGTCCCCCTCCCCCCATACATTATATTCTGTGGTGTCCCCTCCCCCCATACATTATATTCTGTGGTGTCCCCTCCCCCCATACATTATATACTGTCCCCTCCCCCCATACATTATATACTGTGATGTCCCCTCCCCCCATACATTATATACTGTGGTGTCCCCTCCCCCCATACATTATATTCTGTGGTGTCCCCTCCCCCCATACATTATATTCTGTGGTGTCCCGCCCCCATACATTATATTCTGTGGTGTCCCCTCCCCCATACATTATATTCTGTGGTGTCCCCCCCCCATACATTATATTCTGTGGTGTCCCCTCCCCCCATACATTATATACTGTGGTGTCCCCTCCCCCCATACATTATATTCTGTGGTGTCCCCCTCCCCCCATACATTATATACTGTGGTGTCCCCTCCCCCCATACATTATATACTGTGGTGTCCCCTCCCCCCATACATTATATTCTGTGGTGTCCCCCTCCCCCCATACATTATATTCTGTGGTGTCCCCTCCCCCCATACATTATATTCTGTGGTGTCCCCCCCCATACATTATATTCTGTGGTGTCCCCTCCCCCCATACATTATATTCTGTGGTGTCCCCCTCCCCCCATACATTATATTCTGTGGTGTCCCCTCCCCCCATACATTATATTCTGTGGTGTCCCCCCCCATACATTATATTCTGTGGTGTCCCCTCCCCCATACATTATATACTGTGGTGTCCCCTCCCCCATACATTATATACTGTGGTGTCCCCTCCCCCCATACATTATATACTGTCCCCTCCCCCCATACATTATATTCTGTGGTGTCCCCCCCCATACATTATATTCTGTGGTGTCCCCTCCCCCCATACATTATATACTGTGGTGTCCCCTCCCCCCATACATTATATACTGTCCCCTCCCCCCATACATTATATTCTGTGGTGTCCCCTCCCCCCATACATTATATTCTGTGGTGTCCCCCTCCCCCCATACATTATATTCTGTGGTGTCCCCTCCCCCCATACATTATATACTGTGGTGTCCCCTCCCCCCATACATTATATACTGTCCCCTCCCCCCATACATTATATTCTGTGGTGTCCCCTCCCCCCATACATTATATACTGTGGTGTCCCCTCCCCCATACATTATATACTGTGGTGTCCCCTCCCCCCATACATTATATACTGTGGTGTCCCCTCCCCCCATACATTATATACTGTCCCCTCCCCCCATACATTATATTCTGTGGTGTCCCCTCCCCCCATACATTATATACTGTGGTGTCCCCTCCCCCATACATTATATACTGTGGTGTCCCCTCCCCCCATACATTATATTCTGTGGTGTCCCCCTCCCCCCATACATTATATACTGTGGTGTCCCCTCCCCCCATACATTATATACTGTGGTGTCCCCTCCCCCCATACATTATATTCTGTGGTGTCCCCTCCCCCCATACATTATATTCTGTGGTGTCCCCCTCCCCCCATACATTATATTCTGTGGTGTCCCCTCCCCCCATACATTATATTCTGTGGTGTCCCCCCCATACATTATATTCTGTGGTGTCCCCTCCCCCATACATTATATACTGTGGTGTCCCCTCCCCCATACATTATATACTGTGGTGTCCCCTCCCCCCATACATTATATACTGTCCCCTCCCCCCATACATTATATTCTGTGGTGTCCCCTCCCCCCATACATTATATTCTGTGGTGTCCCCTCCCCCCATACATTATATACTGTGGTGTCCCCTCCCCCATACATTATATACTGTGGTGTCCCCTCCCCCCATACATTATATACTGTGGTGTCCCCTCCCCCCATACATTATATACTGTCCCCTCCCCCCATAAATTATATACTGTGGTGTCCCCTCCCCCCATACATTATATTCTGTGGTGTCCCCCTCCCCCCATACATTATATTCTGTGGTGTCCCCTCCCCCCATACATTATATACTGTGGTGTCCCCTCCCCCCATACATTATATACTGTGGTGTCCCCTCCCCCCATACATTATATACTGTGGTGTCCCCTCCCCCCATACATTATATTCTGTGGTGTCCCCCTCCCCCATACATTATATTCTGTGGTGTCCCCTCCCCCCATACATTATATTCTGTGGTGTCCCCCCCATACATTATATTCTGTGGTGTCCCCTCCCCCCATACATTATATTCTGTGGTGTCCCCCTCCCCCCATACATTATATTCTGTGGTGTCCCCTCCCCCATACATTATATACTGTGGTGTCCCCTCCCCCCATACATTATATTCTGTGGTGTCCCCTCCCCCCATACATTATATTCTGTGGTGTCCCCTCCCCCATACATTATATACTGTGGTGTCCCCTCCCCCATACATTATATACTGTGGTGTCCCCTCCCCCCATACATTATATACTGCCCCCTCCCCCCATACATTATATTCTGTGGTGTCCCCCCCCATACATTATATTCTGTGGTGTCCCCTCCCCCATACATTATATACTGTGGTGTCCCCTCCCCCCATACATTATATACTGTCCCCTCCCCCCATACATTATATTCTGTGGTGTCCCCCCCCCATACATTATATTCTGTGGTGTCCCCTCCCCCATACATTATATACTGTGGTGTCCCCTCCCCCCATACATTATATACTGTCCCCTCCCCCCATACATTATATACTGTGGTGTCCCCTCCCCCCATACATTATATTCTGTGGTGTCCCCCTCCCCCCATACATTATATACTGTGGTGTCCCCTCCCCCCATACATTATATACTGTCCCCTCCCCCCATACATTATATACTGTGGTGTCCCCTCCCCCCATACATTATATTCTGTGGTGTCCCCCTCCCCCCATACATTATATAATGTGGTGTCCCCTCCCCCCATACATTATATACTGTGGTGTCCCCTCCCCCCATACATTATATTCTGTGGTGTCCCCCTCCCCCCATACATTATATTCTGTGGTGTCCCCTCCCCCCATACATTATATTCTGTGGTGTCCCCCCCCCATACATTATATTCTGTGGTGTCCCCTCCCCCCATACATTATATTCTGTGGTGTCCCACTCCCCCCATACATTATATTCTGTGGTGTCCCCTCCCCCCATACATTATATTCTGTGGTGTCCCCCCCCATACATTATATTCTGTGGTGTCCCCTCCCCCATACATTATATACTGTGGTGTCCCCTCCCCCATACATTATATACTGTGGTGTCCCCTCCCCCCATACATTATATACTGTCCCCTCCCCCCATACATTATATTCTGTGGTGTCCCCCCCATACATTATATTCTGTGGTGTCCCCTCCCCCATACATTATATACTGTGGTGTCCCCTCCCCCCATACATTATATACTGTGGTGTCCCCTCCCCCCATACATTATATACTGTCCCCTCCCCCCATACATTATATACTGTGGTGTCCCCTCCCCCCATACATTATATTCTGTGGTGTCCCCCTCCCCCCATACATTATATTCTGTGGTGTCCCCTCCCCCCATACATTATATACTGTGGTGTCCCCTCCCCCCATACATTATATTCTGTGGTGTCCCCCCCCATACATTATATTCTGTGGTGTCCCCTCCCCCCCATACATTATATTCTGTGGTGTCCCCCTCCCCCCATACATTATATTCTGTGGTGTCCCCCTCCCCCCATACATTATATTCTGTGGTGTCCCCTCCCCCCATACATTATATTCTGTGGTGTCCCCCTCCCCCATACATTATATTCTGTGGTGTCCCCTCCCCCCATACATTATATTCTGTGGTGTCCCCCCCATACATTATATTCTGTGGTGTCCCCTCCCCCCATACATTATATTCTGTGGTGTCCCCCTCCCCCCATACATTATATTCTGTGGTGTCCCCTCCCCCATACATTATATACTGTGGTGTCCCCTCCCCCATACATTATATACTGTGGTGTCCCCTCCCCCCATACATTATATACTGTGGTGTCCCCTCCCCCCATACATTATATACTGTCCCCTCCCCCCATACATTATATACTGTGCTGTGTATTATATGTGTAGCGCCCGGATATATTGATCTGCCAAGTGATATTTCTCATTCCCAGGAGTGGAGCGGTTGCACTTCTCTCTCCTGGCACTAGGGGGCGGGGTCTCTGGTGATAGGAGGAGGAGGGCAGATTACAGAGAGATGAGGGTCTCTCAGCCAATGGGAAGGGATTTTCTTGGGTCCCTTGGCCTGCTGGGAGAACCTATTTATTTGGGTGATCGGGGTTCTGTGTCCCCCTATATTGTGTCCCCATATGATGTGCCCCCCTATATTGTGTCCCCCTATATTGTGTCCCCCTATATTGTGTCCCCCTATATTGTGTCCCCCTATGATGTGTCCCCCTATATTGTGTCCCCCTATATTGTGTCCCCATATGATGTGTCCCCCTATATTGTGTCCCCCTATATTGTGTCCCCATATGATGTGTCCCCCTATATTGTGTCCCCCTATATTGTGTCCCCGTACATTGTGTCCCCCTATATTGTGTCCCCCTATATTGTGTTCCCCTATATTGTGTCCCCGTACATTGTGTCCCCCTATATTGTGTCCCCCTATATTGTGTCCCCATATGATGTGTCCCCCTATATTGTGTCCCCATATGATGTGTCCCCCTATATTGTGTCCCCGTACATTGTGTCCCCCTATATTGTGTCTCCCTATATTGTGTCCCCCTATATTGTGTCCCCGTATATTGTGTCCCCCTATATTGTGTCCCCATATGATGTGTCCCCCTATATTGTGTCCCCCTATATTGTGTCCCCGTACATTGTGTCCCCGTATATTGTGTCCCCGTACATCGTGTCCCCGTATGATATGTCCCCGTACATTGTGTCCCCATACATTGTGTCCTCATAAATTGTGTCCCCCTATAATGTGTCCCCCTATATTGTGTCCCCCTATATTGTGTCCCCATATGATGTGTGCCCCTATATTGTGTCCCCCTATATTGTGTCCCCATATGATGTGTCCCCCTATATTGTGTCCCCCTATATTGTGTCCCCCTATATTGTGTCCCCCTATATTGTGTCCCCATATGATGTGTCCCCCTATATTTTGTCCCCCTATAATGTGTCCCCCTATATTGTGTCCCCATAAATTGTGTCCCCATATAATGTGTCCCTTACATTGTGTCCCCATATGATGTGTCATTGTGTTTTCTCTGTTGTCACCACACTGAGTCGGACATAACAATGGAGGCCGGCCTTTGTGATGATACTTTTGTCCCCTTGTCACCGTGTCCCCAGTTGACCCCACAATCCCCCTCCCCCCCCCCCCACACACACCATCAGCAGCTGGGGTCTCTTTGTAGTGAATTCCCTCCCCCCTCCTCCACCTGCCCCCAGCATTAACCCTCTCTGCTCCAGGACGGGGCAACTGTGAGTGCAATTAATGGACTGACACTCCCAATTAGAGACAATTAATGGCGGCCATATAACCCCCCCTCCCCCCCACATTTATGAACGCAGGCTGAACGCATAGACTCCGCCCCTTATTTGCGCCATTCATGTGTCAATCGATGATCGTAAACCAATTAAAATCTCTCAGAAAGGGGGAGTTATTGACATTTTTATCGGTTTCTGAATTGATCGCTTTGATTGGATGGTAAAATGATAACACGTACGGTCAACGTGAGCGGTCGGATGGCGGGTGCGTTCGTTATCTCAGAGGCTTCGTGATCGCCATTTTGTGGCTCCATAGAAATGGCGACGTGACGAGGGGACCGAACGCAAACATATTCAATACCGCAAAGCGAATGCGCTGCAAATGCGTAATGGTTCATTTCGATTTTTGTTGCGTCAGAACCAATTTATTTCAGCGGGCCGCACATTACGGTGTGGTGCAACGCACATTGCGTCGGGAGACGATTTATTTCCACTGGCTGCAGATTACAGCGTGACGTAACGCGCTTTGCGGCAAAAAAAGCCAATTTATTTGAACGGGCTGCGCATTACAGTGTGGCACAACGCACATTGCGCCACAAGCCGATTCATTTGATCGCGCTGCACGTTACAGTGTGACAAAACGCGCGTTGTGTCAGGAGCCGAATTATTTCAAGGGGTTGATCATTAAAGTGTGGCGTCTCGCTAGAAGCTGATTCATTGCAATAAGGCTGCGCATTGGCGTGTGGCGTAACGCGTCTCTGCTGTAACGCGGTTTTCACGTCATCAAAACCGCAGCGTTGTGCGTAGGCTCGAAATGACGTGTCCTTTTGTGACATTTCAATAAAGTTTAAAAAAAAAAGGAAAAAGAAACTAAACGCTACATTTTTTTGTGTCAATGTGTCACACCGCCCCCAGCGCAGCGCACGCCTTTTTTTTATTTCTTTCAGCCAAAGCAGGATTTTGCATCAAGATGCGCCTCGTTTTTCTTGCGGTTTGGAGCGTGGCTTTAGGGTTTATAGGTGGATATGTACTCACCCGAGCGGCCGCAATGTTTGTTTGCGGGCGGGCGGGCGGGCGCTGGCGGTCGGCGGACGGAAGAAACGCAGATGAACCCAGCCTTATGGTGGCCGCACGCTCCTCGAAAAGCACTCCGCAAGCCGATTTATTTGAACGCGCTGCACGTTACAGTGTGACAAAACGCGTGTCAGGGGCCACAGTATTTCAATGGGCTGTGCATTACAGTGTGACGCAACGCGCGTCACGTCAGAAGCCGATTTATTTGAACGCGCTGCACGTTACAGTGTGACAAAACACGTGTCAGGGGCCACATTATTTCAATGGGCTGTGCATTACAGTGTGACGCAACGCGCGTCACGTCAGAAGCCGATTTATTTGAACGCGCTGCACATTACAGTGTGACAAAACGCGTGTCAGGGGCCGCATTATTTCAATGGGCTGTGCATTACAGTGTGACGCAACGCGCGTCATGTCAGAAGCCGATTTATTTGAACGCGCTGCAAGTTACAGTGTGACAAAACGCGTGTCAGGGGCCACATTATTTCAATGGGCTGTGCATTACAGTGTGACGCAATGCTCGTCACGTCAGAAGCCCATTTATTTGAACGCGCTGCACGTTACAGTGTGACAAAACGCGTGTCGGCGTCCACAGTATTTCAATGGGCTGTGCATTACAGTGTGACGCAACGCGCGTCACGTCAGAAGCCGATTTATTTGAACGCGCTGCACGTTACAGTGTGACAAAACACGTGTCAGGGGCCACATTATTTCAATGGGCTGTGCATTACAGTGTGACGCAACGCGCGTCGTGTCAGAAGCCGATTTATTTCAACGGGCTGCACTATACAGTGTGACGTAACGCGCGTTGTGTCAGGAGCCAAATTATTTCAAAGGGTTGCGAATTACAGTGTGACGTAACGCGCGTCACGTCAGAAGCCGATTTATTTCAACGGGCTGCACGTTACAGTGTGACAAAACGCGTGTTAGGGGCCACATTATTTCAATGGGCTGTGCATTACAGTGTGACGCAACGCGCGTTGCGTCAGAAGCCGATTTATTTCAACGGGCTGCACTATACAGTGTGACGTAACGCGCGTTGTGTCAGGAGCCAAATTATTTCAAAGGGTTGCGAATTACAGTGTGACGTAACGCGCGTTGCGTCAGAAGCCGATTTATTTGAACACGCTGCACGTTACAGTGTGACAAAACGTGTGTCAGGGGCCGCATTATTTCAATGGGCTGTGCATTACAGTGTGACGCAACGCACGTCACGTCAGAAGCCCATTTATTTGAATGGGCTGCACGTTACAGTGTGACAAAACGCGTGTCAGGGGCCACAGTATTTCAATGGGCTGTACATTACTGTGTGACGCAACGCGCGTCGCGTCAGAAGCCGATTTATTTGAACGCTCTGCACGTTACAGTGTGACAAAACGCGTGTCAGGGGCCACATTATTTCAATGGGCTGTGCATTACAGTGTGACGCAATGCGCGTCGCATCAGAAGCCGATTTATTTGAACGCTCTGCACGTTACAGTGTGACAAAACGCGTGTCAGGGGCCACATTATTTCAATGGGCTGTGCATTACAGTGTGACGCAACGTGCGTTTGCGTCACAAGCTGATTTACTTGAACGAGTTGTGTGACGTAACCCGTGTCGCGCTAGAAGCTGATTTATTGCAACGGGCTGCACATTACGGGGTGACTTAACGCGCGTTTGCGTCAGAAGCTTTTTATTTTTTTTCAAAGAGCTGCGCATTACCGTGTGACGTAACACACGTTGGGCCAGAAAGCTGATTTATTTCAAAGGTCTGCGCATTACGTAACGCGCACTACAGTCAGAAGCCAATTATTTTCAACGGGCTGCACATTACAGTGTAGCGCAACGCACGTCGCGCCACAAACCGATTTATTTGAACGCACTGCACATTTACAGTGTGACGTAACGCGCGTTGCGTCAGGAGCCAAATCGTTTAAACGGGTTGCGAATGACAGTATGACGTAACGCGCGTTGCGTCAGAAGCTCTTTTTTTAAACAGCTGCGCATTACAGCGTGACGTAACACGCGTTGCGTCAGAAGCCGATTAGTTCCAACGGGCTGCGCAATTATGGCGTGACATAACGCGCGTTACCGCACGCGCAACAACATAAGTGAGCCCTTAAGAGAACATTCGCCCCAATCTGATTGGCTACGGTCGCGTTTGGGGAACGATCACATCTGTTATCAATACTCGCGTGTTTTTTTTTTTTATCCCTTCCCGGAAGCGTTTCCAGACCGCGCCTGCAGGCGATGAAGCGGTCGGTCGTTCGGTCGGTCGGGATCGCCATTTATTTTCTCTGCGGTCAGAATCTCTTTTTGCGCTTTTACAACACGAGCAAAAAAAAAAACCAATCTTTTGCGTAATAAATCGGTCGGCCGCCATTTTTTTTTTACGCCTCTTTGTGTGGCCGCCCTGTTCCCTGGTTGCGTGTTTGCCTTTCGGCCCTCTTATCGGGCGCTGTGCGTGTACCGATCTCTTGTCATCCTGAGTGTGTGATCAGAGCGGACAGGGGGATGGGGCCCCGGCAGGTGTGCACAGGCCCCGCTCGCTCCTGCTCTCTCTCCCCGCTTAGTAAACACAAGTGTTCTTGGGGGATGGAAAAACAGCAGATGGCTTCTAATCTGCCATCACGTAGCAACCATCATCCAGCATCATCATCGGGCTCCGGGTACCATCCGCTCCGCCGCGTCCATTATACGCCGCCGCATACCGCCGCACAGAGATTTATCCGAGACCACCCTCCCCACCCCCCCCATCCACATCACAATTATCCACTGCTGGGCAATTAGAGGTCTGTTTTCACTGCGGGGTCACCTAATAACGCCCGCTGACGAGTGACCTGTGCAAAATTGGAGCCATTATTTCTTCTTTCTCTGCCTTATTATATGAAAATGAACTCTGCGAAGTGGTACAATGTCTAGAGAGAGAGAGATACAAATCATTCATCTTAAAGGGGAGATCCACCCCGAAATGAAACATCAGCAACCCGGAGCTGAATCACCTTTCATTTTCTAGGAATGTTGTAGTACTTCATTCCCATAGTAGTTTGTGTCTCTGCCCCTCCCACAATGGAGAGATTTCCCACAGAAGTTTGTGTCTCTGCCCCTCCCACAATGAGGAGATTTCCTGCAGCAGTTTGTGTCTTTGCCCCTCCCACAATGAGGAGATTTCCCGCAGTAGTTTGTGTCTCTGCCCCTCCCACAATGGGGAGATTTCCTGCGGTAGTTTGTGTCTCTGCCCCTCCCTTGCTGGGCACAGGGGGTGTACAGACCCGGGAACTCAGCACAGGGATGGTGAGAACCCCTCATAATGGGCACAGCGGGTGTACAGACCCAGGAACTCAGCACAGGGATGGTGGGAACCCCTCATAATGGATACATCAGGTTACAGACCCGGGAACTCAGCACAGGGATGGTGGGAACCCCTCATAATGGGCACAGTGGGTGTACGGACCCGGGAACTCAGCACAGGGATGGTGGGAACCCCTCATAATGGGCACAGCAGGTGACAGACCCGGGAACTCGGCACAGGGATGGTGGGAACCCCTCATAATGGGCACAGCGGGTGTACAGACCCGGGAACTCGGCACAGGGATGGTGGGAACCCCTCTTAATGGGCACAGCGGGCGTACAGACCCGGGAACTCAGCACAGGGATGGTGGGAACCCCTCATAATGGGCACAGCGGGTGTACAGACCCGGGAACTCAGCACAGGGATGGTGGGAACCCCTCATAATGGGCACAGCGGGTGTACAGACCCGGGAACTCGGCACAGGGATGGTGGGAACCCCTCATAATGGGCACAGTGGGTGTACAGACCCGGGAACTCAGCACAGGGATGATGGGAACCCCTCATAATGGGCACAGCGGGTGTACAGACCCGGGAACTCAGCACAGGGATGGTGGGAACCCCTCATAATGGGCACAGCGGGTGTACAGACCCGGGAACTCGGCACAGGGATGGTGGGAACCCCTCATAATGGGCACAGCGGGTGTACAGACCCGGGAACTCGGCACAGGGATGGTGGGAACCCCTCATAATGGGCACAGCGGGTGTACAGACCCGGGAACTCAGCACAGGGATGGTGGGAACCCCTCATAATGGGCACAGCGGGTGTACAGACCCGGGAACTCGGCACAGGGATGGTGGGAACCCCTCATAATGGGCACAGCGGGTGTACAGACCCGGGAACTCGGCACAGGGATGGTGGGAACCCCTCATAATGGGCACAGCGGGTGTACAGACCCGGGAACTCAGCACAGGGATGGTGGGAACCCCTCATAATGGGCACAGCGGGTGTACAGACCCGGGAACTCAGCACAGGGATGGTGGGAACCCCTCATAATGGGCACAGCGGGTGTACAAACCCGGGAACTCGGCACAGGGATGGTGGGAACGCCTCATAATCGGCACATTCCATCAATCGTCTCTCTGATCAGCAGTCATGTCACCCCGAGATGTGATCCCCTCCTCCACCCCTATTGTCGGGGGTCGCACAGTTGGGCGCCATCTTGATCAGAACTGGTCGGCATCGGGCGTAGGGATCGGAAGGCGTCTCACGTTATTTAATTTATCCATTAATTAAAAAACAAGTTTCTGACCAGCTGTGATAAACGCACGCGAGGCCCCGCCTAGTTGCCCCTCCCCCCCCTCTCCCGGGTGAGTTTTTTGTAAATTCTCTAAAGTGAAAGCGAATGCACTTTTCACTCGCAGTTTGCGGCCGCCGATTAAGAAGGAGAGATGGGGGGGAGGGGGGGGGGGGAGAAAATTTGGGTGGGAGCGTCTCGGTGTCACTTCATATTCCTCAGAGCTGACGGCTGTAATTGCCGATAATGACCGTTGTCCAGCTGTCTCCCCGGACGGCGAACGCCCCCCCTCCCCCGCATGCCAGAGAGACCCTCCGCACCACCGAGCTATTAATATCTCACTCCTCCCCCTCCCCTCCCCTCCCCCGGGACCCCTCTCAGCCCGAATACTCCACATTGAACTTGAATTAGCGCTTGTCACGGCGGGCGGGGCCGCGTCCAGGAAGACTCCTTCCACATCGTCATTACAACCAAAAAACGTAAATGTATTTTATTGGGATTTTATGTGACGGACCAACACAAAGTGTCACATAATTGTGAAGTTGAAGGAAAATGATAAATGATACAAATAAATATGTGAGAAGTGGGGGGGGGGGGGACATTTGTATTCAGCCCCCTTTACTCTGATAACTAAAATCTAGTGGAACCAATTGCCTTCAGAAGTCACCTAATTAGTAAATAGAGTCCCCCTGTGTGTCATGTAATCTCAGTATAAATACAGCTGTTCTGTGAAGCCCTCAGAGGTTAGTTAGAGAACCTTAGTGAACAAACAGCATCATGAAGGCCAAGGAACACACCAGACAGGTCAGGGATAAAGTTGTGGAGAAGTATAAAGCAGGGTTAGGTTATAAAATAAAATCTCCCAAGCTTTGACCATCTCACGGAGCTCTGTTCAATCCATCATCGGAAAATGGAAAGAGTATGGCACAACCGCCAACCTACCAAGACATGGCCGTCCACCTAAACTGACCGGGCCGGGCAAGGAGAGCATTCATCAGAGAAGCAGCCAAGAGGTCCCATGGTAACTCTGGAGGAGCTGCAGAGATCCACAGCTCAGGGGGGAGAATCTGTCCACAGGACAACTATTAGTCGTGCTTCTCCACAAATCTGCCCTTTATGGAAGAGTGACAAGAAGAAAGATATTGGAGAAAGAAAGTCATAAGAAGTCCTGTTTGCAGTTTGTGAGAAGCCATGTGGGGGACACAGCAATCATGTGGGGGACACAGCAATCATGTGGGGGACACAGAAAACATGGGGGACACAGCAAACATGTGGGGGACACAGCAAACATGTGGGGGGACACAGCAATCATGTGGGGGACACAGCAAACATGTGGGGGACACAGCAAACATGTGGGAGACACAGCAAACATGTGGGGGGACACAGCAAACATGTGGGGGACACAGCAATCATGTGGGGGACACAGCAATCATGTGGGGGACACAGCAAACATGTGGGGGACACAGCAATCATGTGGAGGACACAGCAAACATGGGGGACACAGCAATCATGTGGGGGACACAGCAATCATGTGGGGGACACAGCAAACATGTGGGGGACAAAGCAAACATGTGGGGGACACAGCAAACATGGGGGACACAGCAAACATGTGGGGGACAAAGCAAACATGTGGGGGACACAGCAAACATGTGGGGGACACAGCAATCATGTGGGGGACACAGCAATCATGTGGGGGACACAGCAAACATGGGGGACACAGCAAACATGTGGGGGACACAGCAAACATGCGGGGGACACAGCAATCATGCGGGGGACACAGCAAACATGTGGGGGACACAGCAATCATGTGGGGGACACAGCAAACATGTGGGGGACACAGCAATCATGTGGGGGACACAGCAAACATGGGGGACACAGCAATCATGTGGGGGACACAGCAATCATGTGGGGGACACAGCAATCATGTGGGGGTGTCACGTACCTGGTGGAAGAGTCTGATTATGCAGAGGGAGGCCTCCCTTACACCTCTCACTCGAGGCCCCTGGTAGTGAAGACAGGAGGCGCAGGAGTGCAGAGTCGCACGAGAGCCTGGTAAAGTCGCTGGTGGTGCGCTGGACCGGAACTGGGACCGAGACTGGAATGGATCCGGAAACTGCTGACAGCCTAACAACTGGAGCTCAGGCGGGTGCGGTCAGATGGGCTGGAAGCGTGGGTACACCAGTCCCAAGCAGGTAAGTACTGGAGCGGGATCAGGTATGAGCAGGTTCAGGCAGCTGGCAGGTCTCAGGTACAGGTAAGTACTGGAGCAGGATCAGGTATGAGCAGGTTCAGGCAGCTGGCAGGTCTCAGGTACAGGTAAGTACCGGAGCAGGATCAGGTATGAGCGGGTTTAGGCAGCTGGCAGGTCTCAGGTACAGGTAAGTACTGGAGCAGGATCAGGTATGAGCAGGTTTAGGCAGCTGGCAGGTCTCAGGTACAGGCAGGTTCGGCAACGGGCAGGCAACAAGGTAGCAGAAGGGGCAGGCAGGAACGTAGTCAACACAGGCCGGGGGTCAGGTACAGGCAGATCAGCAAGAATGGTCAAACAAGCCAGGAAGGGTCAGCTGGAGCAGGATTCAGGTAAGCAGGGGTCAGAGGTCTCAGGTAACGCTGTAGACCGAACAGCACAGAGCCCAGCCATCAGCCCCTTTAAATAGCCCCATCTGGCGCCATGAGCCGCCGCCGCGCGCTCCCGCGCGTGCCCGCGCACCGCTATCGCGCATGCGCACATCAGCGTGCGCCGATGCGCCACTACCGCGCATGCGCGAAGATGCGCCGATATCGCCATTGACATTTCTGGTGTGCCCTTCCTGACATTGCCCCCTCCCAATGGGCAGCCTCCGGATGCCCAACCGGGCGAGCTTCAAAGGATGGGATCTCTTGAATGCCTGAATAAGTCTTTCAGCATGGACATCGTCCTCGGGTTCCCACAAATTCTCCTCTGGGCCATAACCTTTCCATTTGACGAGATACTGGATCTGATTTCTCTTTTTCCTACAGTCCAGGATTGCTTCGACTTCGAATTCCCCTGTTCCGTTAACTAATATTGGTTCGGGTGGGCCTGTATCCCGGTCAGGGAATGGATCAGGGGTTACAGGTTTTAGTAAAGCCACGTGAAAGACAGGATGTATTTTGAAGGAGTCTGGCAGTTCCAGCTCGTAAGACACGTCGTTGATCCTTCTTTTTATCGGGAAGGGTCCCATAAATTTAGGGCCCAACTTCTTAGAGGGGCACATTAGTTTTAGATTTGTAGTGGATAGCCAAACCCGATCACCAGGTTCCAGTATTAATTCTCCCCGCCTCTTCTTATCAAAGACCTTTTTGTTATATTCCTGAGCTTTAGTCATAGTTGTCTGTAGAAGTTTGTTGTTGGTATCAAAGAAATTTATGGTTTCAAGAACGGCAGGTACAGAACTCTCCGGGAAGGTACTGGTCAGAAATGATGGGTTGAATCCGTAATTGGCAAAGAATGGAGACTGTTTTGTGGCAGAGTGGATGGAGTTGTTATAAGCGAATTCTGCTAACGGAAGTAGTGCGGCCCAGTCATCTTGTGAGTATGAGGAGAAGCACCGTAAGTATTGTTCCAGAGTTTGATTGGTTCTTTCCGTTTGCCCATTCGTTTGGGGGTGGTATGCGGAAGAAAATGATAACTCGATTCCCAAGGTTTCACATAAAGACCTCCAAAACCTTGAGGTGAATTGTACCCCCCGGTCTGACACGATGTTTGCTGGAACTCCGTGAAGCCTAACAACTTCTTTCACAAAAATTTGGGCTGTTTCCGGGGCCGATGGTGTGCCTTTCATGGGTAGGAAGTGGGCCATTTTGGATAATCGGTCTACCACCACAAAGATGGTGGAGAACCCGTCAGATGGAGGAAGTTCCACGATAAAATCGATCGAGATATTCTTCCAGGGTCTCTTCGGGACTGATAGCGGCTTCAACAAGCCCCATGCTTTGGTTTTGCTGTTCTTATTTCGTGTGCAAGTGGTACAGGACTCTACATAGCCCTTGCAGTCTTTTTCCACTTGAGGCCACCAGAATGTGCGTTGCACAAGTTCAGCAGTTTTACGGACACCGAAGTGTCCGGCTAATTTGTGGTCATGACATAATCCCAAAACAGAGACACGTAGGTTTTCTGGTATGAATATTTTGTCCTTGTGCCAAAGTAGATCATCTCTGGCCTGCAACGTTATTCCCAGAGATGAAGGGGCATTTACAGAAGCCTGTTTAATTTGAGAGAGCAGGTCTCCCTGAAGTAGCAGGAAGTTCTCAGAGGACAGGATAGTGTCGGGCGGTGCGGATTCCCTGGTAACACAGAACATCCGAGAGAGTGCATCAGGTTTGGTGTTTTTAGATCCTGGCCTGTACGTGAGATGAAAAGAGAACCTGGAAAAGAAGAGTGCCCATCTAGCCTGACGTGGTTTGAGTCTCTTGGCAGTCCTCAGATACTCCAGGTTCTTATGATCCGTATAGATTAGGATCGGGTGCGCTGTTCCTTCTAAAAGGTACCTCCACTCTTCCAATGCATTTTTAATGGCCAGAAGTTCTCTATCTCCGACATCATAATTCCTTTCAGAGTTAGACAGTTTGCGGGAGAAAAAGGCGACTGGGTGTAACAAAGCCTTGGGTCCCCGCCTTTGGGATAGTACTGCTCCGACTGCCGTTTCTGACGCGTCTACTTCCAATACATAGGGCAATGTTGGGTCAGGGTGCTTCAGAACCGGTGCGGAAGTAAATAGTTTCTTCAGAGACTCGAAAGCATTTTGAGCTTCAGGAGACCACTGGAAACGGATGCCTTGTTTGGTCAGTTGTGTGATTGGTGATATGATGGCTGAGAATCCCCTGATGAATTTTCGGTAGAAGTTCGAGAACCCGACAAAGCGTTGGATGCCCTTTTTGTCCACTGGGGCTGGCCAGTCTAAGATGGCAGTGACCTTTTGTGGGTCCATCTTGACACCTTCGGTGGAGAGGATTAGTCCCAAAAAAGTAATGCTTTGTCGCTCGAACTCGCACTTCTCCGGCTTGGCGTATAGCCCGTGCTGTCGCAGTCTGCTCAATACATTTTTAACATGTCTGCGGTGGTCATCAAGGGAAGCAGAGAAAATTAAGATGTCGTCCAGATATGCTACAACGAACAGGTCTAGGAAATCGCGGAAGATATCGTTGATAAAGTGCTGGAATGTTGCTGGGGCATTGCATAGGCCGAACGGCATCACCAGATATTCAAAATGTCCGAATCGGGAGCGAAAAGCCGTCTTCCACTCGTCTCCCTCCCGTATCCGTACCAGATTATATGCCCCTCGGAGATCCAGTTTTGTAAATATGGTTGCTGCTCCCAACCTCTGGAACAATTCGGGTACCAAGGGCAGGGGATAACGGTTCTTGACCGTAACTTTATTGAGTTCACGATAATCTATACATGGGCGAAGGGAACGATCCTTCTTCTCCACAAAGAAGATACCCGCTCCTGCTGGAGAAGTGGAGGGGCGGATGAAGCCCTTCTTTAGATTATCGTCTATATAATCTTTTGGGGCGACAAGCTCCAATTCTGACAGAGGAAAAATCCTTCCAAAAGGGACCTCAACACCCGGGATGAGATCAATCGGGCAGTCATATGGCCGATGTGGAGGGAGAGTTTCAGCTCCTTTCTTGCTAAAGACATCTAAAAAGTCATGGTATGCAACTGGTACAGATAAGCGTGTTTCAACATCAGAGTCCAAGCATAACAAGGATGGCGGATCAGAAGAGAATTTCGGCAAGCAGTGTTGGAGGCAGTAGGAAGAGTGAAACTTAACCTCCCCTCCGACCCAGTTGATAAGAGGGTTATGTGCTTGGAGCCATGGCATGCCAAGGATTATGGGGAACAGCGGGGATGCGATGGCATCCAGGCGTAACAATTCCTTGTGACTATCGGCAATAATGACAGGCAAGGGTATAGTCTGCTGAGTCACTAGTCCGGATTTGATAGCAGACCCGTCGGCCAGATGTACTGAAAGTCCCTGGGCCCTAGGTTGCAAAGGGATTTGATGTTTAGCAATAAAAGACAAGTCCATAAAGCAGCTACAGGCACCGGAGTCTATTATAGCGGAGACTAGTGATGAGCCGAACACCCCCGGGTTCGGTTCGCACCAGAACCCGCGAACGGACCGAAAGTTCGAACGAACATTAGAACCCTATTAAATACAATGGATGCGAACGTTCGAATTCTAAAGTGCTAATTATAACAACTATTATGCATGTTATTGTCCTAAAAAGGGTTTGGGAACCCGGGTTCTGCACCAGGGGACATGTATCAATGCAAAAAGAAGTTTTAAAAACGGTCGTTTTTCGGGAGCAGTCATTTTAATGATGCATAAAGTGAAAAAAAAAAAGTCAAATATTCCTTTAAATATCGTACCTGGGGGGTGTCTGAAGTATGCCTGTGAAGTGCCACGTGTTTCCCGTGTTTAGAACTGTCCCTGCACAAAATGACACTTCTAAAGGAAAAAAAAGCCATTTAAAACTGCTTGCGGCTTTAATGTAATGTCTGGTCCCGGTAATATGGATGAAATTCTTTAAGAAAAATGGCATAGCTACCCCATGACCCCCCCCCCCTACCCCAGCCCATTACCAGCCCCTTTGGGTCTTGTATGGATATTAAGGGGAACCCCGCACATAAAATAAAAAAGGCCCTATATACTCTGAACAGCCGTATACAGGCGGTGCATACAAGACAGGGACTGTAGGTTTGTTCTTATGTAGAATCTGTTTGTAATTTTGAACAGGTACATTGTTGAAGTGTAGCTCCAGCCCAAAAATCTATTTTTAAACTTTTTGGGAAACATAGGTAAGGGTTATCACCCCTGTAACATTTGTTTTGCTGTCTGTGCCCCTGTTCAGAACATTTCACCTCACTTTCCGTCCCAATGACAACTGTTTTTGAAATGTGGTGTTTTTCTTGAAACAAGGATTGCTGATAAAGCATCAGTACAGATGAGACCCCTTTCTCCCATATTTATTCTTACAGGAGAGAATTTTCCTTTCTAGGGGTAGATTTCCTCTCACTTCCTGTTGTCTTCTTTCGTTTGCAAGTAGGAGTCGTTTGTAAGTTGGATGTTTGAAAGTAGGGACCTGCCGTATATACTCTGCAGAAATAGGCCCCTTAGTTGTTGGTGTTGGCACAACACTGTAAGCACTCAGTTACTCTTGGTTGGTGCTGGAACGCCCTGCTGTCAACTATTATATCAGGAATTTTAATTACATATAATTGTTGAACAGTGGTAGTAAAAATTGGGGCTTTGATGGTGGTGCTGGTGCCACAACACTGTAAGCCCTGACAGTTACTCTTGGTGGGTGCAGCAATGGGCCCTGCTGTGAATTATTAGATCAAGAATTGTAATTACATGCCCCTTTTGAACAGGGGCTGAAAAATTGGGCCTTTCGTGGTGGTGGTGGTGGTGGCGTTGCCACAAGACTGTAAGCCCTCAGAGTTACTCTTGGTGGGTGCAGCAATGGACCCTGCTGTGAATTATTAGATCAAGAATTGTAATTGCATGCCCCTGTTGAACAGGGGCTGAAAAATTGGGCCTTAGGCACTGGTGGCACAACACTACAACCCCTCACAGATACTGTACTTGGAGCACAGCAATGAGCCCTGTTGCAAAGTATTGCTTCAAAAATTGTAATGACACGCCCCTGTTAAACAGGGGCTGAAAAATTGGGCCTTAGGCACTGGTGCCACAACACTCCAACCCCTCACAGATACTGTACTTGGAGCACAGCAATGAGCCCTATGGCAAATTATTGCTAAAAAAATTGTAATTACACGCCCCTGTAAAACAGGGGCTGAAAAATTGGGCCTTAGCCACTGGTGGCGGCACCCATAAACAAAAATGATCTTCCAAGCTATCATCATCAATCGTATCATTGAGGACTCGGAGGAGGAGGATAGCCAGTCAACATAACAGCACAGGCACTCAGCATCAGCATCAGTCTTGAAGGGATGTGACATGTTAAAATCAATTAGTCTGTTATATCAGCATCAGGTGTGTGGTAGCTGGTGGTGATCCAAGACTGGTTCATCTTGATGAAAGTCAGTCGATCAACCGAGTCGGTGGACAGGCGCACCCTGTGATCCGTGACAAATCCTCCAGCAGCACTGAATGTGCGTTCCGAAAGAACGCTGGATGCAGGACAGGCCAGTAGCTCAATTGCATACTGTGCAAGCTCTGGCCAGTGATCCATCCTCAAGACCCAGTAAGCCAGAGGATTTTCGGTGGGGAAGGTGTCCAAGTCTGACCTTGCCCCTAGATATTCCTGCACCATGTTTATCAGACGCTGGCGATGGTTGCTGGAACCGATCATACTTTGGGGCTGCGGACTAAAGAATTGTCTGAACGCATCGGTCAGACGGCCACCTTCCCCACCGCTCCTTCTTTGACTGGCCGAAGCCTCAGCAACTCGTTGTCCAGGACCAGGAGTTTGTAACCTCCCAGTCTCTGGGAACGCGTTGCACAGACCTTTCTGCAAGGCCTCCCGGAGTTGTCTCATCCTCTGCTCCCTCTGCGACGGTAACATAAGGTCCGCAACCTTACCCTTGTACCGTGGATCAAGGAGAGTGGCCAGCCAGTAATGGTCCCTCTCCTTGATCCGAAGAATACGAGGATCCTTCCGCAGACTTTGCAGGATCAGGGAGGCCATGCAGCGTAGGTTTGCTGAGGCATTCGCTCCGGAGTCCTCTGGGTCACTAAGGACGACATGATCCGCAGCCACCTCCTCCCAGCCACGTACAAGTCCACTGGTTTCTTGGGACTGTAAATCATCCCTAAAAGACTGCTGCTGATGATGCTGAGTGCCAGCCTCCACCTCCATGCTGACACAATCCTCCTCCTCCTCCTCCTCCTCCTCCTCCTCCTCTTCCTGTGCGATGGGTGGGACAGAAGGAACACTGTCTGGGTAAAGGGGGCCTTGAGAGGCAAGGAAGTCCTCCTCTTCCTGCCTCTGTTCTGCCTCAAGTGCCCTGTCCATTATTCCACGCAGCGTGTGCTCCAACAGGTGGACAAGAGGTACAGTGTCACTGATGCATGCACTGTCACTGCTCACCATCCTCGTGGCCTCCTCAAATGGTGCCAGGACAGTGCATGCATCCCTGATCATGCCCCACTGGCGTGGAGAAAAAAAACCAAGCTCCCCTGACCCTGTCCTGGTGCCGTAGTCGCACAGGTACTCATTGATGGCCCTCTGCTGCGTGTGCAGCCGCTGCAGCATGGCCAACGTTGAGTTCCACCTGGTGGGCATGTCACATATAAGGCGGTTCTTGGGCAGGTTCAACTCCTTTTGCAGCTCAGCCAGGCGAGCACTGGCATTATAAGATCTGCGGAAATGCACACAGACTTTCCTGGCCTGCCTCAGGACATCCTGTAAGCCCGGGTACCTGCCCAAGAACCGCTGCACCACCAGGTTAAGGACGTGAGCCACACAGGGCACATGGGTCAGTTGTCCCTGTCGGAGGGCGGAGAGGAGGTTGGTGCCATTGTCGCAAACCACCATTCCTGGCTTAAGCTGGCGTGGCGTCAACCACCTCTCGGCCTGGCCCTGCAGAGCAGACAGGACCTCTGCCCCAGTGTGGCTTCTGTCCCCCAAACACACCAGCGCAAGCACGGCATGGCATCTTTTTGCCTGCGTACTTGCGTAGCCCCGTGAACGGCTACGGAGCACCGCTGGTTCATAGGACAAACCACAGGAAGAGGCCATGGAGGAAGAAGAAGAGGAGGGGGTGGAGGAGAGAGGTGTGTCACAACCAGTAGTAGCATTTTGGAGGCGTGGCGGTGGGACAACCTCCAACACTACTGCACCTTGTCCTGCATCCTTCCCAGCTGCCAAAAGAGTGACCCAATGGGCCGTGAAAGAAAGGTAACGTCCCTGTCCATGCCTGCTGGACCATGAGTCAGCGGTAATATGCACCTTACCGCTGACCGCCCTGTCCAGCGAGGCCAAGACATTGCCTTCCACATGCCGGTAGAGAGCCGGAATAGCCTTCCGTGAGAAAAAGTGGCGTTTGGGAACCTGCCACTGAGGAACCGCACATTGCACAAACTCACGGAAGGGGGCCGAGTCTACCAACTGAAAAGGCAGCAGTTGAAGCGCTAGCAATTTAGCCAAGCTAGCATTCAACCGCTGGGCATGTGGATGGCTGGGAGTGAACTTCTTTCGACGGTCCAGCAGCTGGGGCAGGGAAATTTGCCTGCTAGAATCGGACGTCGGTGTACTGCTAGCAGAGTGGCCGCAAGTACTTGGCTGTGACACACCTAATTCTACACCTTCATTCCTCTCAGTGCATGTTTCAGAGAGGACTGAAGTTATAGTGGGGTTGGAGATCCCAGCTGATGCGGTGCAAGGAGAGGTCCGCTTTGTTCTTTGGTGTGGGTCTTTCAGGTAGGCTTGCCAACGAGCTGCATGGCAGGTCAACATATGTCTGGTCAGGCATGTGGTACCCAAGCGGCTGATGTTTTGGCCACGCGATATACGCTTGAGACATATGTTGCAAACAGCAGCTGTGCGATCTGATGCACTAGCCTCAAAAAAGGCCCACACCAAAGAACTTTTTGAATGACGGGCAGAGGCAGCGCCCTGCACAGGCGGAGCTCTGCGGTGTGATTCCGTCGGTGTACTGCCCTTACGCTGGCCACCAAAGGGCATCCTGCCTCGTTGGAGATGTGCCTCCTCCTCATCCTCCTCCTCCTCCTCTCTCCTATTAGGCACCCACGTGGAGTCAGTGACCTCATCATCACCTCCCTCCTCATCACTGGAGCCAATCTGGCAGTATGCTGCAGCTGCTGGAACATGACTGCCAGATTGGTGTCCTTCTTGAGCATCCCCTCTGTCTGCTCTCACGCTACTGCCTTCCTCTAGCTGGGTTTCATCATCAGACCCTTCGAAACGCTGGGCATCCTCCTGGAGCATGTACCCAACACTGTGCTGAAACAGTTCGGGGGACTCCTCAGGAGGAGGACATGGTGGGTCTAGGGAAGGAGTGACTGATGATGAGTCTGACATTGATACCAGGGAAGAGGACGCTTTGGCAGCTGCTTTTCCAGTACCCTGAGCCTGGGTGAGAGAGGATGAGGAGGAGGAGGAGGGCTTGGTCATCCACTCTACCAAGTCTTCGGCATGATGTGGCTCAACATGTCCAGCTGCCGAAAAGAAGGACAAGCGTGTCCCATGGCCATGTGCTGATGACAATGCACCGCGTCCACGACCAGCACTGTTGCCCCCAGACACAGAGCCTGCTTGCCCTCTTTTATTGCCTCCTGACTGTCTGCCTCTCCTTGTTTGCCTTCCAGACATTCTAATAGATGGCCTGCAGGGAGATGGGAAAAAAGCAATAAGGGCTACCTTCAGGTGTCCTTCTCTGTCCCTTGAAACAAGGACTTTGACAGTGAAAGAAACTGACACACTCTCCCTACCTACAGTTTTCTGTCCCTAGAAAAAAAGTTTTTTTTAAGCACAATTTAGCACAAGGAGAATTCACTCACTGTCCTTCCAGGTCCCTGGAAACAAGGACTTTGACAGTGAAAGAAACTGACACACTCTCCCTACCTACAGTTTTCTGTCCCTAGAAAAAATGTTTTTTTTAAGCACAATTTAGCACAAGGAGAATTCACTCACTGTCCTTCCAGGTCCCTGGAAACAAGGACTTTGACAGTGAAAGAAACTGACACACTCTCCCTACCTACAGTTTTCTGTCCCTAGAAAAAATGTTTTTTTTAAGCACAATTTAGCACAAGGAGAATTCACTCACTGTCCTTCCAGGTCCCTGGAAACAAGGACTTTGACAGTGAAAGAAACTGACACACTCTCCCTACCTACAGTTTTCTGTCCCTAGAAAAAATGTTTTTTTTAAGCACAATTTAGCACAAGGAGAATTCACTCACTGTCCTTCCAGGTCCCTGGAAACAAGGACTTTGACAGTGAAAGAAACTGACACACTCTCCCTACCTACAGTTTTCTGTCCCTAGAAAAAATGTTTTTTTTAAGCACAATTTAGCACAAGGAGAATTCACTCACTGTCCTTCCAGGTCCCTGGAAACAAGGACTTTGACAGTGAAAGAAACTGACACACTCTCCCTACCTACAGTTTTCTGTCCCTAGAAAAAATGTTTTTTTTAAGCACAATTTAGCACAAGGAGAATTCACTCACTGTCCTTCCAGGTCCCTGGAAACAAGGACTTTGACAGTGAAAGAAACTGACACACTCTCCCTACCTACAGTTTTCTGTCCCTAGAAAAAATGTTTTTTTTAAGCACAATTTAGCACAAGGAGAATTCACTCACTGTCCTTCCAGGTCCCTGGAAACAAGGACTTTGACAGTGAAAGAAACTGACACACTCTCCCTACCTACAGTTTTCTGTCCCTAGAAAAAATGTTTTTTTTAAGCACAATTTAGCACAAGGAGAATTCACTCACTGTCCTTCCAGGTCCCTGGAAACAAGGACTTTGACAGTGAAAGAAACTGACACACTCTCCCTACCTACAGTTTTCTGTCCCTAGAAAAAATGTTTTTTTTAAGCACAATTTAGCACAAGGAGAATTCACTCACTGTCCTTCCAGGTCCCTGGAAACAAGGACTTTGACAGTGAAAGAAACTGACACACTCTCCCTACCTACAGTTTTCTGTCCCTAGAAAAAATGTTTTTTTTAAGCACAATTTAGCACAAGGAGAATTCACTCACTGTCCTTCCAGGTCCCTGGAAACAAGGACTTTGACAGTGAAAGAAACTGACACACTCTCCCTACCTACAGTTTTCTGTCCCTAGAAAAAATGTTTTTTTTAAGCACAATTTAGCACAAGGAGAATTCACTCACTGTCCTTCCAGGTCCCTGGAAACAAGGACTTTGACAGTGAAAGAAACTGACACACTCTCCCTACCTACAGTTTTCTGTCCCTAGAAAAAATGTTTTTTTTAAGCACAATTTAGCACAAGGAGAATTCACTCACTGTCCTTCCAGGTCCCTGGAAACAAGGACTTTGACAGTGAAAGAAACTGACACACTCTCCCTACCTACAGTTTTCTGTCCCTAGAAAAAATGTTTTTTTTAAGCACAATTTAGCACAAGGAGAATTCACTCACTGTCCTTCCAGGTCCCTGGAAACAAGGACTTTGACAGTGAAAGAAACTGACACACTCTCCCTACCTACAGTTTTCTGTCCCTAGAAAAAATGTTTTTTTTAAGCACAATTTAGCACAAGGAGAATTCACTCACTGTCCTTCCAGGTCCCTGGAAACAAGGACTTTGACAGTGAAAGAAACTGACACACTCTCCCTACCTACAGTTTTCTGTCCCTAGAAAAAATGTTTTTTTTAAGCACAATTTAGCACAAGGAGAATTCACTCACTGTCCTTCCAGGTCCCTGGAAACAAGGACTTTGACAGTGAAAGAAACTGACACACTCTCCCTACCTACAGTTTTCTGTCCCTAGAAAAAATGTTTTTTTTAAGCACAATTTAGCACAAGGAGAATTCACTCACTGTCCTTCCAGGTCCCTGGAAACAAGGACTTTGACAGTGAAAGAAACTGACACACTCTCCCTACCTACAGTTTTCTGTCCCTAGAAAAAATGTTTTTTTTAAGCACAATTTAGCACAAGGAGAATTCACTCACTGTCCTTCCAGGTCCCTGGAAACAAGGACTTTGACAGTGAAAGAAACTGACACACTCTCCCTACCTACAGTTTTCTGTCCCTAGAAAAAATGTTTTTTTTAAGCACAATTTAGCACAAGGAGAATTCACTCACTGTCCTTCCAGGTCCCTGGAAACAAGGACTTTGACAGTGAAAGAAACTGACACACTCTCCCTACCTACAGTTTTCTGTCCCTAGAAAAAATGTTTTTTTTAAGCACAATTTAGCACAAGGAGAATTCACTCACTGTCCTTCCAGGTCCCTGGAAACAAGGACTTTGACAGTGAAAGAAACTGACACACTCTCCCTACCTACAGTTTTCTGTCCCTAGAAAAAATGTTTTTTTTAAGCACAATTTAGCACAAGGAGAATTCACTCACTGTCCTTCCAGGTCCCTGGAAACAAGGACTTTGACAGTGAAAGAAACTGACACACTCTCCCTACCTACAGTTTTCTGTCCCTAGAAAAAATGTTTTTTTTAAGCACAATTTAGCACAAGGAGAATTCACTCACTGTCCTTCCAGGTCCCTGGAAACAAGGACTTTGACAGTGAAAGAAACTGACACACTCTCCCTACCTACAGTTTTCTGTCCCTAGAAAAAATGTTTTTTTTAAGCACAATTTAGCACAAGGAGAATTCACTCACTGTCCTTCCAGGTCCCTGGAAACAAGGACTTTGACAGTGAAAGAAACTGACACACTCTCCCTACCTACAGTTTTCTGTCCCTAGAAAAAATGTTTTTTTTAAGCACAATTTAGCACAAGGAGAATTCACTCACTGTCCTTCCAGGTCCCTGGAAACAAGGACTTTGACAGTGAAAGAAACTGACACACTCTCCCTACCTACAGTTTTCTGTCCCTAGAAAAAATGTTTTTTTTAAGCACAATTTAGCACAAGGAGAATTCACTCACTGTCCTTCCAGGTCCCTGGAAACAAGGACTTTGACAGTGAAAGAAACTGACACACTCTCCCTACCTACAGTTTTCTGTCCCTAGAAAAAATGTTTTTTTTAAGCACAATTTAGCACAAGGAGAATTCACTCACTGTCCTTCCAGGTCCCTGGAAACAAGGACTTTGACAGTGAAAGAAACTGACACACTCTCCCTACCTACAGTTTTCTGTCCCTAGAAAAAATGTTTTTTTTAAGCACAATATAGCACAAGCACAAAACACACTGACACTCTCCCTACCTATCCTTCTCTTTCCCTAAACTAAAGGAATCCAGGTTAAGCAAGAAAGAAATAAAAGTCACTGTCCCTGCCTATGCTGCTCTATCCCTGCTCCGGAACACACTACACTAGGCCGCCGTGCTGGCGGCCTTTTATAGTGTGGGGCGTGTACTAAACACCCTCAGCAATAATTGGCCACAGGCATCCTGCCTGTGGCCAATCATTGCTCTCCTCGCTGCCGGCGCTGTGATTGGCCAAGCATGCGGGGTCACAGTGCATGCTTGGCCAATCACAGCGCCTGGATGACACTGCGATGGCGTAGTGCATTGTGGGCCGTTCGCGTCACTCGAATTTGGCGCGAACGGCCCAAATCGTTCGATCTTCGTCGAACGATCGAACAGCCGATGTTCGAGTCGAACGTATGTTCGACTCGAACACGAAGCTCATCCCTAGCGGAGACAGGAATACTTCTTCCCGGAAGCTGTAATACAATGGGGAGAGCCAGGTGGGTTGGCAGGATGGGCGTGCTGGCAGGGAAGATAATTCGACCCTTGCGGAACTTGGCTGGACATGACCTCACGTAATGCCCGGGTTTCCCACAATACAGGCAGAGGTTTTCGTGTTGTCGGCGTTGACGTTCCTCAGGGGAAAGTGAGGGACGGGGCACTCCGAGTTGCCTGGGTTCAGGGACATCAGATGTGGGTGCAGCAGTGGTAGAAGATGTCAGGCTGCTGATGTTACAGGCTCGGGCTAATTTCCAGGCTGGACAGGACGACCTCATAGGTCTCTCTGGCTTCTGTCCTCGTAGTCGGTGATCACCGGTGAATCTTTCAGACGCAGGAACCCCGGTTTCTGGAGGTAACATTGCTATTGCTGAAGTAGCTCTTTGCGGGGCCGAGGTAGGTGAGGAAAGAGCCTGGATGCTTTCTTCCAGTCGGATATATGCATCTTGTGCGATTTCAACAGTCTGGGTGAGGTCTTTGAGGTGTAAGCGGAAACCCTCCATGGAAGAGGCTCCCTGCACAGACTCTGACTTGGCTGTTCGGTACTGTCACGTACCTGGTGGAAGAGTCTGATTATGCAGAGGGAGGCCTCCCTTACACCTCTCACTCGAGGCCCCTGGTAGTGAAGACAGGAGGCGCAGGAGTGCAGAGTCGCACGAGAGCCTGGTAAAGTCGCTGGTGGTGCGCTGGACCGGAACTGGGACGGAGACTGGAATGGATCCGGAAACAGCTGACAGCCTAACAACTGGAGCTCAGGCGGGTGCGGTCAGATGGGCTGGAAGCGTGGGTACACCAGTCCCAAGCAGGTAAGTACTGGAGCAGGATCAGGTATGAGCAGGTTCAGGCAGCTGGCAGGTCTCAGGTACAGGTAAGTACTGGAGCAGGATCAGGTATGAGCAGGTTTAGGCAGCTGGCAGGTCTCAGGTACAGGTAAGTACCGGAGAAGGATCAGGTATGAGCGGGTTTAGGCAGCTGGCAGGTCTCAGGTACAGGTAAGTACTGGAGCAGGATCAGGTATGAGCAGGTTTAGGCAGCTGGCAGGTCTCAGGTACAGGCAGGTTCGGCAACGGGCAGGCAACAAGGTAGCAGAAGGGGCAGGCAGGAACGTAGTCAACACAGGCCGGGGGTCAGGTACAGGCAGATCAGCAAGAATGGTCAAACAAGCCAGGAAGGGTCAGCTGGAGCAGGATTCAGGTAAGCAGGGGTCAGAGGTCTCAGGTAACGCTGTAGACTGAACAGCACAGAGCCCAGCCATCAGCCCCTTTAAATAGCCCCATCTGGCGCCATGAGCCGCCGCCGCGCGCTCCCACGCGTGCCCGCGCGCACCGCTATCGCGCATGCGCACATCAGCGTGCGCCGATGCGCCACTACCGCGCATGCGCGAAGATGCGCCGATATCGCCATTGACATTTCTGGTGTGCCCTTCCTGACAGGGGGACACAGCAAACATGTGGGGGACAAAGCAAACATGTGGGGGACACAGCAAACATGGGGAACACAGCAAACATGTGGGGGACAAAGCAAACATGTGGGGGACACAACAAACATGTGGGGGACACAGCAATCATGTGGGGGACACAGCAATCATGTGGGGGACACAGCAAACATGGGGGACACAGCAAACATGTGGGGGACACAGCAAACATGTGGGGGACACAGCAATCATGTGGGGGACACAGCAAACATGTGGGGGACACAGCAATCATGTGGGGGACACAGAAAACATGTGGGGGACACAGAAAACATGTGGGGGACACAGCAATCATGTGGGGGGACACAGCAAACATGTGGGGGACACAGCAAACATGTGGAAGAAGGGGCTCTGGTCACATGACACCAAAATTCAACTTTTTAGCCTAAAAGCAAAACGCTATGTGTGGGGAAAACTAACACTGCACATCACCCTGAACACACTGTGAAACATGGTGGTGGCAGCATCATGTGGTGGAGATGCTTTTCTTCAGCAGGGACAGGGAAGCTGGTCAGAGTTGATGGGAAGATGGATGGAGACAAATACAGGACAATCTTAGAAGAAGACCTGTTGGAGTC